>BMAO01009438.1:54239-179595 GCA_019973975.1 Trichonephila clavata
TTGACACATTTATTTAAAACTGTTGTATTATTACAAAAAAATTACAACAACTTTTATAAATACAACGAGAGTATTCTTAAACGGTTCAATAATGTAATACCATCAATTTTAAGTAAATTTTAAATATCCTTTGTCTTTTATTCTTATTAAATATTCTTTATATTTAAAAAACAAAAAAAAATGTAATATTAAATAAATGTAGACTCTTTACTCCTTAAGAATCGATTTTCATATAAAGACACCGTTATGGAAATTTTGAGGAATGAAATTTGTACAAGCGTTACGTTGTGTGTCTGCGCATGCACCAAATCGCTGCTGGAAGAAATCAGGTACTGGAGTACTGTATCTGTTACTTAATAAGCCAGTAACAGCTTCCGGACAGGAATTCTCTCCTTTGTCTAATGGTCATGTTACTGTTCAATAGGTCGCGGGTTCTATACTCAGGATAGGCACCACCTCGTGCCATTCAATAAGCGTAACTTTTGAAGAAAATATGATCGATTTAAAACTGTTATTTAAAACAATAATAATTATTCTTTATTTTAAAATTTAGCCTAATATTTACTCTAAAAAGCTCCATTGATACTTGTCCTTTTTAGAAAATTTAATATTTTACTGTTCTGTTATTTTACCGCTATCAATAAACTAGATTTTTGTTTTAGTGCCGTTTTTTATGCAAACGGCTGTCACTAGAAATTGGAAAATGATTATTAATAATGAATTTTATCATTTCAAATTCCAAGTAAGGAATTATTATTATAAAATAATAAATATGTTGTTTTTTATTATACACATTTTACATCAGATACGCTTTCATTTTTCCATAAAAAAATTTTCCGTTTTTCAACAATTATCTTAATTTAAGGAAAGAAACAATCAAAAGAACTAAATGCTGAAACGCTTCTATCATTCTGAATGTTTTTCTTATAGAATGAATGCACATAATGAAGATTTGAAATCTGTATCATTAATTTAATTTCTAAGAATATATATAGAAGATAGCTAACATGAACGTTAGTATATGAGGAAGGTGATTCTAAACTACTGAAGAAAAATTATATCATGTATTTCCACTCATACTAGGTGGCGATTTCATGAAGGATAGAGATTAGTACAATTTTTAAAATCAGAGCTTAATTTGATTTTTTTTTTCTGGTAAAACAATGGGGATGACTAAGTATGGACAACCCTTGAGGCGATGTTTTCACAATTTGTAAACCATGTATCTACCGACGTTCAAATAACATACTTTAGTTGCCGCATGCCTCTTGTCACAGTGATTAATAATGGCGAGAGTATTAATGTAGTCAATACTCAAAGTGATATTAATAGTGAAGTAAATCCACCTTCTTAACAATGCACTCAAAAACACACACACATAATGAGTAAAAGATATTTATGTAACATTGTTAATGTATATTATTTTACATATGTATATATATTATTTTACGAATCAATATGACTACTGTAAATAGAATAAAGAAAATGCATACATACTTTCAATATTTTCCAGATCCATTTATTTACTTTGTTTGTCTACTATATAATCAACAGTCATGCGTCAAAGCCAACACACACAGTTTTTTTTTTGTCTTTACAATTTTATCATTTTCCTCATATAACTTAATATGCAAATCTGAAAAACTTAAAAAAAATATCAATATGCCATATTTTAAAAGAGAAAGGAATTCACGCATAGACGGATACCTTACTGTTAGTGATATTTCATACTGTCTTGTAGAAAACTGCCAAGAATTTTTCTGAACTTGTCGATTAAGGCAATACATAGAAATCATTAATTGAAAAGAAAAAATGTCTACAATAAAATTTATTACAACTAAATATGATGTAATCTAAAGAGATTGCTCAAAGGTTTTCTCGTACAGATGTAAAATAAAATTCTATATTCAACATATCTTTTAATTCACAATCGATTACTACTGAAATAAAGATTTGTTGCGTTTGTATACATTCCGTTCTATTTTCCAATCTTTTAATTCTTCCAACAATAAATGAATTTTGAGAAGGCAAAAATATTTCGTTTATAAAATAAAAATAATAAATGTGACCAAACATTATCAATTGTGGTATCACCATCATTAAGAAAACAAATTTTCTTTTAATATTTACTCAGAGTAATAACAAAAAAGAGCCAATTACTGAACTTATAACTGTATCCTTATAGTCACAAATCACAGCAAAATCGTCAGTTCCGATTGGCAAATGATGTAAGAGTCACTTCACTTTTCTTACGATAGTTCTGTAACTTTTGGCAAAAAATATTTCCTATCGAGTATAAACCTAACTGTTGTTTCCTGTCACGTATCACACGGGGATCCTACAGAAATAAAGCCTAGAGCATATCTTTTCACATGTTTTACATTGTTGCAAGCCGGAAGATCAATTTGTTTAGTTTCGGCAGCGGCTTGGATTTTCTCCCCGACAGGCACTGCAGTTCTGTTGCAAAGAGAGCTGAAAGAAATACAAAGGTAAGTAGGTTCCTTATAGAATCGGTCTATTTTAAATTGAGAGAATAACTGCTACTTCGATGATTTAGAGAAGTCAAAATGTGACTAATTTTTATTACTCTTTTTAAAATATATTTATATATTTTAAAACATGAAATATTTTCTCCTAATTTTTTGCTACAATAGGTATTAGAAAAATAAAAGTAAATTTCAGTGCTTTATGTTGAATTATTTTTCTTGGAGAATGTATTCATATTTAATTACTTCTTTAAACATTCGTTTTAACATTTGTATTGAGTGTATTCTGATATATTCAATATTATTTAAAAGTTTGATTTGCTCTATTTGCTGAATCATTTGTAAAAACATTTTATGTTTATTCTGATCATTTACTTGCAAGGATATATCAATGTTAAATAAATAAATAAAAATAAATTAAAAAACTGTTAACTTTTATATTTGTTACAGATCAAATCATACATTTTTACTAAGAGTAGAAATTAGGCGCTCTTTGTGTATTTCAAACTGTTTTTAATTGTACTTTAATTAAAATTAATTGTCTTTGATAGCATCCACTAATGCGTTTACGAGATGAGTTAGTTATTTCTAAATATGTTTTATCTCTTTTGTGAGAATTTCTTTTGTCCTTCAACTGATGTTTCAATCCCAAACGTACAAGTAAAAATAAAAAAAAAATATCTGATTAACTCGGCTTTTAAAAATTACAAATGTATTAGGAATAACTTGGTGAAATTAACTTGAAGCAAATGAAGGCTATATGTGCGTATATCATAGTGCATCTCATTGAGCTTAGAAGAAAAATACATGAATTAAATATTTGAAATCATTTCATTGATGTTGTCTTTGTGAAAACTACGAGTATTCTCTCTCTCTCTCTTTCTCTCTCCTTTGCTGATAACCACCATTTTCTCTTATCAAGTGCCTCTTTCTTTTTTTTAACAAGTATTATATATCTCTGCAAGCAATAAAATAATATGTATATTTTTTATTCGAGAAGTAGATTCAAAAATAAGACTGATGAAATATAATATAGGTTCACTTGTTGAGAAATGTAGGCAAAGCAAGTATTTTTGTATAACAGGTTGTTTTTTTTTACTTTTTGTAATGACGCGACAGAAATTTGAATTTACAGGCATTATAATAATTTTAAAACATATACAATGAAAGTTTAAAATGTTTGTCCTTGATTTTGAATGATTAAACACGTTAGTATTGCTTGTCATACATGTTAACAACACATACATGGGGTCGCAAAATTCAACGTTTTTCGGGTGCGGCTTATAATGAGGGGTAATATATGTTCCGGGATTTTTTTTTAAAAAAAAATTCTCTATCACTTCGTTAAGTGGTGATAAGCATATTTTTGAAAATGAATTCTCCATCGCATGATTAGCTACCTCAAATGTCAGAATTTCCCAATGATTTCATCATTAATGTGATGTTACTTAGTCATGCTATTACTATCAGTCACAAGCAGAGAGTAAAAGAATGATTGTTTTATTTAAATGTAACTTTGCATGATTTAGAGTTTAAGAAAAAGATTTCACCTAAATTTGACTCTCCAGAAGAAGAAAATATTACACAAAACTCCAGTCAAGTTTTTTTAAAAGATAGTCCATTTAGTTAGGGTTCCAAAGTAGTGCAACACTTGTTCTTTTCTATGCATAATAATTATATAAGTTTTGTTTTTTATTTACAAAACAGCTTCATTTTAGAAACACATCTGTTGACACCTTTTATCACATCATTAGATCCTGAGACGACAAAATCCACCATTGTACAGTGATTTTTTCATTAATGTTCTCTTGCATAACCGTGCTATTAATCATAGCTCAGAATCAAGCAAAAACTTGAGTGTGTTGGAACTTCTATACTTCCATTTCCAGCACAAACCACTAACTTAACTGTAAGCTGCGACTGTGACGGTGTATGTTTACCTTTTTATCACAGAGAATGTAAATTGAAGGTTAAGAGCAACCGCTCTCAATATTTCCTGCTGTTATTCAATTATGCTCTAAGCTTTTTTTTTTCAATTTAACCGTAGCATGTAATCAAATGGCGATTAAATTTTGTTTATTAATGCAGAGACACATCATTAATTACGAGTATGCTCAAATTATTTGGATTCAAGGAATAGGTTTGCTCGCACCCAAACGACTTCGAGACTAGCTCCAAAGAAAAGGTAAGCTTTCACCTTCATTTTGTTGGATATTGGCTTTGAAGCTAGATATAAAAATATTTATAGTAAATAAAAACTTTTTTTTTGCTTAGTTAAAATTAAAGCTGTGTGAATCGGTTTGAGAAAATGATGACATTTAACTTTGGAGCTTCTTAAAAATAAAAACATTAAATTTTATTCAAAGCAGATTATTTAAAAATATCCGCTGTTCATTATAAGTAAGTCAGCGCTTCGAAAACGTTCAATATTTGTGACCTAATTTTCAATCATAATTTTCATCGCGTCGCCCCCCCCCTCATACAATAACAATGCATTGAAAGAAATAATAATGCACTTTGACACTATACGACCTTTATTTCAAACCACACAAATTATCGAGATAAGTATTAAATTTTACATATGTTTCTTTTAAGTAATATATATTTTTAGTAAGTTCCTCTTAAGTAATAGATATATTTTTAGTAAGTTACTTTTTTAAAAAATAAAAAAAAATATATATATATTACATTTTTTTTTTAATTTTTAAATTGTAACAGATTAAAATGAAAGTGCAACGTGTGTTTTTATTATGACAGAATATGTTTTGTTTTGCTTCCTTCAGTAAATTAATAATTTTTTTTAAATCTTTATTTTCGACTTTTTGATAAATTCACGCCCTCCCCCCTCTCGTAGGGTTATCACACTCTCCTAGGGGGAGGGGGGCACGCCTAAAAGTTTGTTGGTGTAAGAACTAAAAAATAAATTACTGAGTCTCAATGAAGTCCTGTCTTAAAACTTAAAAAAATTATACTCATTTTCTATATTATTTTTACATTTAAACAAAATTATTCCAAGTTCAAGTATTTACAAAAACTATATATCAATGGCAAATATTTTTAGACAACTGAAAAAAATATTACTCCAAGTATGTTGCTTCAAAAAAAATCTTACTTTTCCTATTTTCAAATACAGATAAGGGGAATCTTTGAAAACATTTTTTTAATTATTATTATTAAGTAATATTTTAACTACAGCACAATTTATCAACTATAGGAATACACCATTTAGAAAATAAAGTTCATTAAAAATCCTTTTAATTGTGTATTACTTCCAAATGTATAATAATATACACCAGAACTTTTTTTATTCCAGTTCAAACGTGGTAGAGGTAGTGATGCTGACTGCTGTGCTGAAAGATCCTTGTTCGAATCTCAGAGAGGGCCTGGAGGTATGTAAATAAACAGTGCTTATGAGGCATGGGGACCTGGAATATTCGTGAGTTGAAAATCCCCTTGATAGGTTGGTGTTATAGGCGACTACTGGTGTTGGTTGGAGACCCCCCCCCCTCCCCCAGGGATGTCCTTCCTCAAAATTGGGAGGGAAATAAGTCACTGTCACGAGCATGGTGATCGAAGCCATAGATATACGGCATACGTAATTTTGCCTTGGTGAATTTTGTGGGCCACGATCGGGTGGAATAAGTAACAAAAGAAATATTTTTACTTCTGTAGTTCTAAAATGATGTATGTAAATAATATAAAACATATTTCACATGTTGGTTTTTCAATATTTTTTTCGTATACTGATAAGAAATCCAAAATCTTTGAAATATAATCAATCAATCCTTTAATAAACAAAATCTGAAAGGCCTTTATAAAATAATTATAAAACATTACATTAGCAATTTTTAGAATAAGCTGGTATACTTTTTTTTAATTTAAAATTTTTCCTTATGAAATAAATTTATCTTACACTTAAAGTAATTCCTTAATAATGTTTGGTCAGATATTAATGAGAAACGGGATTAAAACAGTCTTAATAATGTTCCACTAAATAATAAACGATGAAATATTTTCACAATAAAAATAATTCAAATTGATTTTTGAAGTTTTCGATCGTAAGTGTTATTTAAAAATATTTCTCTATTATACTCATTCACACAACATGCTATTATCCTTTTCCAAGTGAATATACATTCAAAACTTGGAAGGATTATTAATTGTTTGTAGAAGGAAAAATATTTCAAAACTGGCTCGTTTGTTAAAATATTTTCCTTAATTTGGAAGTTTCTCAAATTGGTACAATAATTAATGGCTTTCGGCAAGGAAGGTTAATCTGAATGTGAGGCTCTTGTTGTGGGAATCATTCACAAAAATGGTGTTGATTGAAAAAATCAAACAGAACACTCAACTAATTTCAAAACAACTTTGCTTGTATTTTCGTTTTCTTGAGATCAGAAATATATTTTAGAGATTAAAAATGCTGGATTTTACTGTGCAGGAAGAGATAAATCCAAACTAGTGTTTCAATATTTCACCCGCTCTTAAGTAAGAAAATCTATATTTCCATTCAAGATATAATGTTTAAGTTGTTTTCTAAGCATTGGGACTGGATTATTTGAAAGTCCGTAATGAGAGCCAAAGCGTTTTGTTAAATAGATGAACATGTTTCTGAAAATATCTCAGAAAAATGTGTTCTCGTTTCCAGGTTCTGTATCGTATTTTAATTTTGTTGCTTCTGCTTGGGAAATGGTTGAAACTTCTTGGAAATAAGTTGATTTCTTACCTATAAAAATAATTTAACTTAATATAGTAAATAAAAAGAATACTTATAAAATACTTAGGATAAATATTAAAAAAAATAATTCATTCATTCATTTTAATAGACACGTATTAATTTTGATGTATGGATCATTCAGTCAAATCATTTCATAATTTTCAAATACAAAAATGAGTAATTATTGTACAAACTTGCAAATATAAGAATTAAAACAAATATATAACATTGAATGAGAAATAGAATACCGTAAAATCAGGCGTATAACGTGCACTTTTAACACATGAAATAAGATCGAAGTTTATGGGTGTTTGTAATACGCGGGGTTTAAAACTGATAGTTTCCAGAATAAAAAAATAAAAATAGGCATAAAAAAATAAAGCTATCCTTTGTGAATATGATGAATAATTCGTGGCTTACGTGTCAAGGGTTCGAGACCAAATTCCACTGAAAACTCGCCGTGTACAAGGAGTGCTGCACTTTAAGTTTGTAGAAGCTCAAAGTACTCCACTTGACGCGACGTGGGTTTGGAGAGAAGGTATCAACTCAGGTGCCATCCTCGTCCCTGGACCATGATTCAAAATTAAAGACCAGTTGCTAATTGCCCTGATTTGTAGAACGACATTAAGAAATAATCCCTAAATCAAGAGGGCTATTGGTGACAGATATTGTACTTATGAGTTGTATTTCACCACTCAGGATGAAACCTGAGCTAGTATTCCGCTGGTTTACTTTCTCTCCGTGTTAAATTGTACAATTGATTCCTCTACAGTCTTATTCATTTCAACACCACAAGAAGGGCAATCATAACTCGAACGAATCAGTCTATATTTTCTCTTCAAATAACTTACTTTATATACATATAAAGCTGCTTACAACAAACTAACTGAAATGGGACGGGGGAAAAAATATTAAATTCCACAAAAAAAATGCTCAAAACATGAAATTCTTTTGAATTAAAAATTGTCTCTAAAGTTTTTCTGTTTTTACCAAAGTTGAACTGTAAGTGCGTACGAAGCATCGAAAAGATTTAATCTTGACGAAATAAAAATTAAATAGAGAAGAAGTTGAGTTCCTTACAAAGGGAGAAAAAAGCCTATCTACCTCGGGGAGGAAATGACCAAAGGAGGCTTAGAGAGCACGGTTTGAAAACTCTTAAGCCATAAAAAAATGTCTCAGGAAGAATTCTCATATAAAAAAAAAAAGTTTTCAAAAATGAAATAGAAAAAAAGAAAATATCTGAGCCAATAAAGTTTGTTCGCCGAGGAAAAAAAGTAAAATAAAACATAATATCCGGATTATCTGACAACAAAATAATGTTAGTTAGGGATAGTTGGGTATTAGGGTCAGAGTATATTGCAAATCCTTCAACAAAGTGACAATCTGCTAAACAGCATTTTTTTTCGGGAGAGAGGATGAGTTTCTTACGGAAACACTTCAAGAAAAAGGATAATTTTATCTTCGTATTTTCGTATTTTTACCTTTTTCGTACATGAAGTACTTATTTCATGAAAAAAAAAACCCTTTGTGTTGATTTCATGACAAATGTCGTTTTTTTTTTTTTTTTTTTTTTTTTTTTTTTGTTCTTTGCATTTGATATATAACGTTAAAAATCAAAATAACTCCTTTCATATTAGAATTAGGTAAATCACATTTTAAGTTACAAAAACAAATCACAACTTTATTTATATGCACAAAAGGATTATGTATATATATATTGGTTCCCAAGACCAAAAGTTTGCTATTGAACTATTGAGGCTGGGGGTTGCCATACCGCTATATCAGGATACCGAATACCGGTATTTTGAGCCATTTGTACAATTTTGTAATACCGGTATTCACAAGTTTAAATGCCGTTTTTTCGGTATTTAATATTTTTTTTAAAATTGTCTCCACTATATGCCCACCCACCCTCAACATAGCAAAAAAGTATACGTTTTTGTTTTTATCTCTCCCTGCGAAATTAATTAGACTGTAAATATAAAGTTGCATCGTACAATCAAGAGAAGTTATAAAATATATGAATCATCCAAGAAAACGGATTAAAAATACAACTCAGAGCGATATTCACACGCGCCGGATTCGTAGTTTGATATTCGTATCTGTGAAAACAAGGTTCTAGTTGTGAAGAAAGTGCGTAACGCTTTGATATTTTTTAAATTGTTGAGTTTGCTATTCAATCCCTAACTGTGGCTAATGTAGCTGTTTGTGTGTGTGTGTGTGTGTGTGTGTGTGTGTGTGTGTGTGTGTGTGTGTGTGTGTGTGTGTGTGTGTGTGTGTGTGTGTGTGTGTGTGTGTGTGTGTGTGTGTGTGTGTGTGTGTGTGTGTGTGTGTGTGTGTGTGTGTACTAGGTCCGTTTTCAGAAAAAAAATATACATTTTTTATACCTTGAATAAAATTTTCTGAATGATATTATTGCAGTCATTATTTATAGCTTCATGCCAGTACAATAGCTCTCTCTTTTTGCCTGTTCCATTTGTAAAATGTGTCTTAACCCTAGAGGCAAAAAATTGTACCAGTGTATCTTTGATATCTTTTTCGTTTTCGGATATTTTTTCCTGCAAAAAAATAATTTTTATGCACAGAAACAAATGATAATCGGAGGGTGGTAGGTCTAGAGAGTATGCTGGATGTGACAGAATTTCTCAGCCTAAATCTGCAAGATTTTGACGAGTCCCCAAAACAGCATGTGGCCTGGAATTATTATAAAGTAATAGGATGTTCTTCCTATTGAACATCGTTGACCTCTTTTCTTAGAATATTGTTTCTAACTTATACAATTGCTTACAGTACCTCTCTAAATGAAACTCTTCTTTCGGTTTCAACTACTCAAAAAGCATTGATCCACGCGAATGCCCCACCATATACACAACATTCTCTTACTCAGGCTCAATTTCAGCTTAGAGGTGAAGGGGGACGTTTTTCCAGTTTCACAATATGCCATTTTCCTCTAAAGGTGTTTTCTCAAGTAATCAACTTTTCATCCCCCTTTAGCATCTGGTCCAAGAATGGTTTGATTTTGTCCCAAGCAAGCAGAGATGTTCATAAGATGAAACAATCATTAAAATTCTCACCTCACTTCACTTATATGACGCCCATCTCGAATATTTCCACACAAATCCTGGTTCCCCAATATTGCACGGAATGGCTTATTGTGAGCTGAACCAAGTATTTCTAAAATATCCTGGGTTGTCAACAAAAAAAAAAAGAATTTAGATTTGGGCAGAGATGATATGAAAGGTCGAAACCACCTACTTGAAATTTTTGATCCAGATGCTGCATGTTCTATTAAAAACCGTACCTTCCACCAAACACTTTCAATAAATTTCTTCCCGCTTCTGTATCAATTATTTTTTATTGAAATCAGTATAATATTTCGAGGAGTAGATGAACTTTACTAGTAACAATGGGTATAAGCTCTCGCGTCTCACTGAATACTAACATGAATCATCTTCATTTAAGTTCTACTAAGTCAGTATGTATACGTACATCCAGTGATGAAAAAAAAAGAGATCCAAATATGCGTCAAATGAATATGCGCAAACTTGATGAAACTTGTATCCAAAACGGACAGAACGAACTTTCTCCGTATACATAATATATATATATATATATATTATATATGTGTTAGGTGAGAGAGTTTACACGTCACCTCCGGTTGGAAGTGAAGAAGACGCAGAAGCACTTCCTATTTTTAAACATTTAATAAGTTAAAAAAAGAATACTAAGAGAGAAGATGCAAAGAATGAAAAGGAGGCAGTGGCTGCCCTTTACATTAGCTAGTGAACCATATGTGAAATACGTCCATTCTCCATCCACATCGTTTTGCGCTCAGTTTCATCATATCTGCCGGAATCATATTTATAGTGAACGCTGGTGGTTCTGGTTAATAGAAACTCTCTTGCCAACTGGAGTGGGTGGATACTATATATATATATATTAAATAATTCATATAAAAGTGGAGTTGAACATGTATTTTGACCAGACAACCTTCCTAATTTCTGTTAATAATATGGAGCAAAAACCATATTGAAAATAATGAATATCTAAATCCATTACAGAAAAAAAGTAACTTACCTAAAATTTCCATTCAAAAATGCAGAGCCCGTGCTAAATCTGAGTACAATAAGCAAGTTATTGCCAGATTTTAGACCCAAATGCAAAATGGGAATAGCTGTATAGTAGCACTTAGCAAATGCATTAAAATTATAGAAATAAAAATCAAAAAGTGTATACATACTATTATTACTTTAGGGACGCTAGCATATTATATGTGAATTAAAAAAAAACAAATAATAATTAATTTTATCTAATATTAGAACATGGAGGTAACTATAACTATCTAGGGAAAATGATAAATTTATAATAATAAACTATTAATATTATATGAAATTTTAATCCTTACTATTTAGAATTTCTTTACTGAAATAACTAATAATAAAATTAAGCTATGTTAAGTAAAATGTTTATAGTTTTTTGATTTTTTTTAAACTAGAAATTTATTGCATTTTATGTAACTAATAACAATATTTCATAATATGCATGTACATTACTCTGCTAATGAGGCACTTTCATAATATTGAATTTAAATTCTGCATTTGCTGCATTTTGCAATGCATTTTGCCTGTTTTGCTGATATATGTATTAAATCTATTAGTAACTGTTTTAAACTTTACTGGGTCTTTCTGAAATTTAAGAGTAAGAAATACATGAGGAAATTTAAAATCATTATTAATCTATATTCTTAATTGTATATGAAAAGCCAAAATGCGATTATTTATTTCTCTATCAGAAATTGATGACTTAATAAAAACTGTATTATTATCAAAATATGTGTTGATCATTAAACTATAATAGTTTTTACATATGAAGGCAAAATTTCCTGGCACTTTATCAACATAAACTATAAAAAAAAAATTGCAATTTTTTATAATCTGATTTTTAATATTATTAAAAATATATTATTATCTGTACTAAAGTTATGTTTATTAAGCTGTTGTGTAATATTACATTTGAATTCTGTGGATGTCTCTAAAGGCATACTATATTTAATAGCTATTTTGTAAATGAATTGCTCAATATCATTATATAATTGATTTTTTTTTATGATTTTAATATTATTCGAAATTATTCTTCTAAGACCAGTACCTTTTATTCATTATACTTCTGAGATTATTATATTTTACAATGTTGATGCCACAAGTAATAACATGCTGGGGATGTTTATCTATGAATTCTTTAAATTCGTTACAATTACACTTTGTGTTCCTGCTTTATAGGCATATTATAGTTAAAAATTGTTCTACCTACTTTTCATTGTATTTAAAAACTTTTTTAATTATGTGATACTATGAATTAGGAAAGTTGACATTTGTTTTTTGTAATATGCTAGAAAAATTAATATTATCATTCGATTTATATTCATGCATAATAATGTACAATATTCTGTTTAATATATATTTTTTTCCATTTACTTTCATTTTATGTTTATGTTTCAAAAATTTGTGAAAGTATATTATAACATGTAAGCCGGGACAATCTTTTATTTTATCTGAATTTAATACATCTTCTGTAATACTTAATTCTTTCTTACATAGTCCACACAAGAAAGATGTAATGTGTTTAGTGTTAAAATTTTTACCTAAACACTTTTATATATATCTATAATACTATTTGTATTTTGTCTCTACCTAATCGTTTAGTTCTAGCCCCTCTAGTTTTTCTTTTATTAGTTTTTTAAGCTCGTTATTGTAATAATAATCTCGAAAATTTCGTTTAGTGGCATTTAGAATATTTTTTCTGGAGGTATAATACATCTAGTCCGCAAGGATAAACTGCATAATAATATTTAATATATAGTAATTTTCCACCAATAACTTCTCTTTAATATCAGGGACTACTTTAATAACATTAAGCGCAAGATTTTAAAATCCATATGTACTAAAGTGTAGTATTTCTATTTTATTTGAATTTTTCATACTATTGAATTTTTAGTATCCGACCTATGTTGATTAATTTTAATATTAATTTTACTAGATATCTGACCAATATAATTAAATTGGCATTGTTTACATGTCAATAAGGAAATACAGTTAAATGTCTTACAGATGGTAAATTTAGAATCAACTTTGATTTGATCAGCTTGATCATCTTGACATGTGTGTGTGTGTGTGTGTGTGTGTTGTAATCTTTGTAACAAATAAAAAATATAAATTTGTTAAATTCTATCACTATTTTAGTTTATTTAAATATAATTGTGAAAATATATGAATTACAAAAACAAATTCCTTAACCTTTTAGAAAAAAAAAACTAAAAATTATTGGACACCAATATATTTTTTGAAGGGGAATAAAAACAAATAGAATGCCAAGCTGATTTTTGTCTTTTTGAATTGTCGCCTAGCAGCGCAGAAGAAAAAGAAAGCCAGAAAGGAATTCGACGTCAAGGAATGTTTTGATTAACTTTACTTGTTTCCTTAATTTTCATGTTTTATTATTATTATTTGTATATTTATTTATTTTTTCAGTTTTGAAACATAGCTCATACACTTTAATATTGAATTAAGTTGATGAAAAAATAAAAGAATTTTTTTTTAAAAATCTAAAAAAAAGTTCAAAAAATTTAAACGACTGTAGAATATAAAGGCTATATGACAAAGACAAAACATTAAAAATTCAAGTCAAAAGTAGATTCACCTTAAATCAAGTTTATATATATATATATATATATATATATATATTTATTTAAATATATCAAAATACCTCACACTAATAAACAAGCAATATTCAAATCATATTCAACTAGAGTACAACATCATATTCAAAATTTCAATGGCGAATAAAAATAATGAATATCAACGTTTTCATGCAAATTAAAATTGTATAAGATAAAAATTATAAAATAACCAAGTGCAACCTCGGACTTAGACATAAGTGGGTTAAACTAGTTTGATGGCCAACCTTCCCCATATTGCAACTTGTAAACTAATCTGAAATATCCAAATCACAAAAATTAAAATTAAAAATAAATTTAAAAAAACTTTTAAAAATTTAAAATTAAAAAATATTTCTTTTAATACTTAAAAAAATTAAACTATTCGCCATTGCATTCTGAAGGATAAACATAAAAATGTTAAAATGCAAAAACACCTTAGTGCATAATAAAACAACATAAAAAATCAAAAATATGCACGATCTTGAAATGGTTGTATATATATATATATATATATATATTATATTATATATATTATATTTCAGTAAATTACTTTTTCATTGCTGTGTGCTTAAAGCTTCCATTTGATTTGAACACTTTCTCGGCTTCTTTTTCTACCGCAGATTAAACAACTAAGAAAAAATTTTCAACATAATGTTTTCGTTACATTTCACATTTCGTCTTCGTACATGAATCAAAAGGGAGTTGTAAACAGATTTCAAGAAACAGGTTCAACCGTTTCGGATTCTGCAGTTCCTATTATTAATACCAACTAATTTTTGCAAGTCTGCAGAAGATGAATCCAGATTCGCCGGCCTCAAACTCAAAAGTCCTACTTTTTGATAACATTTTATTTCAGAATCTTCGTCTTAGCACACTTAATACTCACAAAATTGCTTTGCACGTAGCTCCAGACCCATCGCCTGAAGCATCACTAGCCTCCGTAGCACCATAATGAAATCCTCAGTAGGAAATTGTTCAGGATTCCCTGCAAATTTGCACTTTGATTGAAAACTGAGTTGATGTCCCCGAAATAGAACTGTACTTAAGTAATTAACAGGCTAACTGCAGAAAATTATTACTGTACAGTGATTCAGCGAAATGCCTGGAAGCTCCAAGTGGTCTGCAGACTGACACAACGACTATTTCCTGGTAGTAATTCCAGGAATATCTGCATATTAAGTCAAACGACTGAATGCCAAATAATTAACGACAAACATTCGGTTGGCGTTTAATAATGAAACTAGGAACCAACATTCAACAATCTACCCCGAGGTTATGTGTCAGTATGCCAATTTGACTCTTAAATTCATGGCTGACGGTCGAAAGAGCTTTTATATGCTTAACTCAATATACTCCAATAATTCAAATATCTCTTAATTGGAAGAAATGGGTTTATATGTACAGATAATGGGAATAGTTATTTCTTAATGCGTGAAGCTATTTGTTTTGTTTCTTTGATTCTCATTTCTAACAGAAACAATATCCATCCAAACATTTATTATACAACATCCAATTTTGTTATTTGAATTTTCAACCAAAATATTAGTATAAACTTTTAAAAATAAAATATTTATGTATATTTGCAAGTGTTAATTTCCCTTTCAATACGTAAGGTATTTTTGTTCCTTCCTATATACAAGCGAAATTGATTATGAGATATACTCTAGTACAGAAACTAACTCATATGAGGGTGGTCCCAGAAGTACACGACCTAACAATGAAAACTCAGAATTTGGTGGGGGGGATATTTTTCTTTTTCAGCATAATCTCGTTTTAGCTCTATACACTTTTCCCAGCGATATTGAATAAGTTTGATACCCTTTTTATAATAAGAACTAACTGTCTGATTCCACAAAATAGCCATTAACTGCCGACATCGTTGGGAAATTTTTGACCACAGCCATTTTTTGAAGTTTGGGAATAAAAAATAATCCGAGGGGTCTAAATCTGCATAAGGCTGCAATGCAAACTTTAATTCATTAATTTTGTCATTACAATAAATGATTTCTGAGCAGGTGCATTGTCTTGAAGAAACAGCACTTTCTTCTTAGCCAAATGCGGCTATTTTTGCTTGATTTCTTCGCTCAAATGTTGCAATAAGTTTACGAAATAGTCGCTATTGATAGTTTATTTTTTATTTTTCAAGATAGTCATTGAAAATTATCCCACGCGCATTCTGAAAAACCGACACCATGATCTTGCCTGCTGATGGAACGGTCTTCGCATTTTGTGGAACCGGTTTTCCTATTTCAGTCCATTGTTCTGATTGTTCTTTTATCTCGGGTATGAAGTGATGGACCCATGTTTCATCCATGATTATGAAACGGTGAAAAAATTCTGTTTTGCTGTGAAACGTCCCTAAACACTCAATTGGAACATCATAATGACACTGTTTTTGCTCGAAGTGTGAGCAACCGTGGCACACATCTTTCACACAGCTTTCTCAGGTCTAAATTACTATCTCTGCTGGCTTGCGCACTTTCAGACAACGATCATCCAATACCACTTTTAAGGATTTTCTTCACTATTTCTAGATTTTTCACCTAATTTGGTCGACCATTGCGGTGCTTGTTTTGGCAGTTCGTACAACCTCGTTGAAACTCTACTAACCAATATTTTACTGTTGTGAACGAAGAAACAGACTCACCCAGAGTGGCATCTAGTTCAGCTTTTATATCGGTCAAGCTGAGACCTTCCAAATAAAAGCATTGTGTCACATAACGATGACCTATTTTCTTCATTTTCACAAATTCACTGAAAGCGTTCACTATTGACGGCTGCCAAACAAATACTAAACAATTATACATGCTTTATAGATTACTTACTTTTTAATGCAGTGATATTTTGAAGCAACTACTGCCTTCTTTCGGCCAGGCCGGGAAGGGTACTTATGAGTCCAAGCTCGTAGCAATCGACTTGAATGGTGTTTTTGCAAAACATAGATTTATTTCAAAGAAATAAAAGGTTCCTCTGTAATTTTCTAAGATGGATTGCAATTGACGATATGTAATGAATATTTAATTGAAATAGATATTTTTTTTAGTGTGAACGTTATTCAAAATGTTATCATTATTTGATCGCAGGTTTTTATAGCGGGAAAAATAAGGGGGAAAACATAGATTAGGAGTTTTTTAATAAAACCAATTATTTGCCTAAATAACATTTTTTCTTCGGGAAAAAGTTTTCAAAAGAACTTACAGTTAAAAAGAAATAAACTTACCCAATAGGATTAGTTGAAGGTTCGTGGATAGACCCGTTACAACTCATTTATAGACCATGAAGACGAAAGGCTGAGTCCAGCCCCTTTCAGCTTTGCCCAGTGTTGAGTCAGCCTTGCCCGGGGTTTGAACCCTGGATCTGAGGCGTGCAAGTATGATACGCGACCACTTAGCCACTGGGCTTATATTTTTTTTCTATTAGAATCAATAAATCAACCAATAAATAACATTTATTTTACAAACTACAATAAGTAAAGAATAAATACGTAAATAAACGCTCCTAACGAATAATTCCAATTAAAGGCTAAATTAACCTTTTCTAATATATACTTGTTACATCTATGTATTTTTACAAAACTACTTCTAATTTCAAACCTAATACCATATTGAAATATCAGGCTTGCACTTAACAGCTCTCCATGTCTTGTAAATAGAAAATATTTAAAAAATACTGTTATAAAAAAGAAAATAAAAATGAAAAGCCATTGTATCTTGAATTTCTCAGCAAAGAAAATGTATTTCCTCCGAAATCTGAAATGAATGCTAAATACATAAGAATGGATGACAGCCAGCGTGATTTTTTTTCTTCGGAGCATATATAAGCACATTCTTTGATCTTCTTATAGATTTCAATTTGTCTTCTGAGGGTGCGGGTACTTTGAGTCTAGACAGATTGTCAACACTCCTGCATACTATTACATCATCAAAAGAACTTCTATAGAGTTAAAAATAATAATACTTTTTGTATAATTGAATTCTTTTTTTTTTGTTCTGTGTAATCCAAATCTTTTGTAAGACCTTTAATAAAAATGAATGCGCCTTTTTTGGATTCAGTTCCCAAGAGATAGGAAGATAGCATTAAACATCACAGAGATTTTTAATAAGATAATTATATGCTCTTTAGGTGTTAATATTTACTTTAAAAAATGCACCAAGATGAAAAAACAGAGGTCATATCTAAATTTTGAAGATGAAACAAATAAGAAAAAAAAATGGAATTTGAAAAAATAAATCTCTCAGTCAGAATTTGGCTCTGAATAAGAAGTTTGTGGTTCTTTGATTTTTTCCTTTTTTCATTGTTATTTCTTGTTTTTCGATTAACCATTTCAACAAGTGAGTAAGTGTTTTATAAAGGTCCAATAATAAAGCAAAGCTAAGAATATCAGCAAAACCCTTCAAAATTCTGAACCCCAGTGAACTGACGAGGATGACACATGTGTGAGCTGGCACTCCTCTTTCCAAACTATCACACCACGCCAAGAGGAGGACTATGAACCTAAAAAGATATAATGTGCACCCTCCACTCCACACTACGAGCTTAAGCTTGTAACCCTCCCACAACTTTAGCCGGTTCCGAGAGTAGGTTGAGAGGGTTACAAGCTCATGACCTGCAGGGCACGAGCTCATGATAGTAACCACTAAAATAACAAGACAACTTACCATTTCTATACGTGCTGTTGGCGCCAGTTGGCGAGAATTCTTTGTATAGATTTTGCTCCGAGCCAACTGTAGTAACCTTGTATTCAGTTCGAAAAGTTTAGCGATCCCATATGGTTGGGATCCATTTTCGCTCATTAAAATTTTGTTGTTAAATTTACAGTCAAAATTTACAAGTATTACAAATTCCCTACAAAATTTACAAATTGTACAAAAATTTAGATAAAGACAATTTCTGATTTTGGTTTATCTTGAAACGAAATAATTTAGTAAAACAACTGAAACTCAATTATAAACTGCACGTTCACGTTCGAAAATATATTTTTACAAAATAATTGACAAACTGATATTCCCTTCTCAGTGAAACTAATATTAAAGAAAAAATGAATAGGTACACACAAGCGCATATGCGTATATATACGAGGGTCATTCTGAAACTTTTGAGATACCCCTAGGTTTTTAAAGTTATACTTAGAAAATTTCAGGAGTGTCCGAAGTAGTTTCATCCTGCATCAATCCACTTTTGTAGAGGAAATTTCCACAGGTTAAATGCCACATGTGATAGATATGGGCCTAATTTTTCAACATGGCTCTGTTTTTTCTATTGAGTCCAAAATTTCTGTTGTATGAAAAGACGGATCCATAAAGCATTGCTTAACACTAAAATCACTGACCTATTTTAGCGAAGCTTTAGATATTATAATAGGTCTCCAATTTAGTCCAAAAAGTATTTTGGTATATTCAATTTTAATAGCTCTAAACTTCTGTTTCTTGTTTTGTCTGTTTTAATACAATTTTTGTACAATATTATTTTCCACTCATTTATTTTCTTGATATGCTTAGAATTTAATTTTCATTCTTCTTAAACATTGTGGGAAGACAAATTTGTACCTTATTATTTTATCATGCATTAAATATTTATATGTATTCAATACTCAAATTAAAAACGACTTTTAATTAAGACTTTGTACAGCTATAAAACAAATTACTAAACTAAAAAAAACATTCAGGAACAATGTTATCATTTCGATTCTATTGACTTTAGTCCTTTTGTTGACCTTACCTTTATACAAACAGGATGTGAACTCTGTGGTTATTGCGTTTGTTTCCACAATAACGGAAAGTTCAATTAAATTTCGGATAAAAGGAATCCCTCCATTCAGACTGATTTTAATTATATTATATGTAATTAACAAGCAGGTTAAAGTAAAGGAAAATATCAGAATTGTCTTTTACTCTAAGTTATGATCTTTGGTAGCGAATAACCAATATTTCTGGGTTAAATTTATTTAACAGAGTGAAAGTTTTATTGTATGAAACGTATACAATTTATCCGTTTGGGTATGATATTCAATTACGACAATTGTTATTTTGTTTCAGTTGTAGTTAGTCTGTCATTTTATTTGACAAATTTGCGATCATAATGTAAATAATTTGACTTTTTTAGTTTTGATTTTTGTTCTTTCTTTGAATTAAATCTGATTAAAATATCCGAAATGAACAAGCAAGAAGATTTATCAATAAAAAGTATTGTCATTAAGTTGGAACTTTTTATTGTAGTGTATGATTGTAAACTGAACTTCGATTTTATTGTACAATGAGTTTAAATTAATATTTCCTTGAAATGAGAAAGATTTAAGAAATTATAATGGCTTGGTATTACTGACTTTCGTTTTGTTATGAGTTATAAATATCTTCATGCATTATTTGGACTTGAGAACACCATCAGTTTTTTTTCCCTTTATTCCAATATCAATAAAAAAGATTATTAAAATTTTTTAAAAAAATGTATTAAAATTACGAGATATATAAAGTATTTTTTGTCTGGAATGCATGCACATAACGCTTACCTCTGATGTTTATTTATAAAAAAGTGTATATCCTGAGAATATAAATTTCTGTAATATAGATGTTTTATGTGAAGATTTTGTATTTTTACTACCTCAGTAATTTATTTCTGTTAAAGTTATATATATCTTTTATATAGTTATATGTATTTATATACAATTACACTGTAGATATGACACAAAAGTAAAGTTTTAGGACCGGGGCGGTTAAGCAGCGTCCCGTGGACATATGCGATCATTAAAAAGTTTTTTTGAGCCCACAGGCAGCCAGAAAATCCACTTGGAATCGAAATCTGTTTCCTGTGCCTGATAAAAGATTCTTCTTGCCTTTTTTCACTATAAGAAATACAGAATTAATTTATTAAGAAAAAGAACCTGAAACTGTTTCTACAAGGGAATCATCTACAGAGTTTGGAGGATCAGGATATAAGATCTCAGGATCTAAAAAAATGAGCTAATTTTAAATTTGCTTTGTAATCCCTTTACTGCTGATATTGATACAAAACCTGAAGAGCTACAGACTGAACTTACAGTAGAACGTAGTTTATACGAATCAATTGGGACCGGACACGGTTCGGATACGCGATTGTTCGGAAAACCGAATGCGATCCATGCAGTATATGATACTATACACTATACAAATATTGAAAATCATCACATGCGGAAAAGAGCTTGAGAAAAAAAGCAAAATAGGTGCAAAATGTCGCAATTTTACTTTGATTCTGGAAAATAATCACTTATTTTTCTCTGTTCCATTGTACATCTTCATTTTTTCGCTGCAAGGTCTCTGATTCTCTTGAGCAGCAGTAGTTGAGTAAGACAGCACTCTGATTGTTATTCGTACCACTCCATAGCTGTCTCTAACGCAGAAACGAGTCTGCATTTGATGGACACTTGCTACTTTCGTTGTTGTTGTCTTTGTTTTCATCCGTTTCATCGTCGACAGGGTCGGATTCTTCTTGCACGGAAGTCACAATCTAGTCATCCTTTAGCATTTGAAATCCAGTCTTCTGCATCGCATACCATCCAGGTTTCTACATCAACAAAACTCAACAAAAGAGCACGTATACACCCTCTCACTTGGAAGTAAACTGACCTAATATTCCACGCAGATGTTTACCAAATCACACAGCTGAAATTCCCCAAATATCCCTCACGTTGCATTTTCCCGTCACTTTTGGCCTCACAGGAAACAAATGTTGAGCATTGCACTGTTCGAAAACCAATTCGGACTTTGGTTTGGATATTTGACACTCCGGATAATAAACGTTTAGATAAACGACGTACTACCGTACTTATTTGAAGTCAGTTACCAGTATGAAGGAAATGTTTTATGCTGTGACATTAATTTTTTACAAATCTTAGTCGGCTGAAATTTTTCCATGTATGAAGAAATTTGCAAGGATTTTTTTTTTCTTCATATTTTAGTCGACATTCATTTGTGAGCAATGAGTTTTTTGCATAAAAATCAACAGGAGTAAATATTAATGCAAGTTGGCTTATATTAGCTTGAAGGCTGATTGAGAATTTCAACAAGCAATCTTCAACACAATCTTCGATAAACTTATCTCATCAAACTGATTCTAAAACTAAATGGGGCTACACATAACATGGAAATAATGCAATAAATGGAATAAAACTGACATTATTTTATTTAACTTGTATTTATTGTTTCTTTTATAATTAATGCAATCATTCTCGAAAGGTGTGGCCCTCTGACATCATCCGCTCTCACATTGTGAACCATCAGTCAAAAAAAATTGCTCACATCTGGTTTAGGAAACAATAATAATTAGTTGTATCCCTCAGCATGAACATTTCTGGAATTAAGTTCTAAATAATTCGTTATACATGAAACATGCGATTAAAATAGCTGAATTATGATATTTCTTCAAAATGTGAAGAAAGACAAGCAAAAAAAAAGCGTCTCATTATAAAGCAACACAAAGACTATTAAAGATGGACTTCGTAATTTTGAGCCTCGATCAAGTGTCGAGGATGACAGATGAGCTACACCCCTTTTCTCACTACCATACCACACCAACAATATGGCATTGAACCTTGCTACATTTAACGTGTGTTGGTCCTCTTTAAACAGCGGTTTTTCAGAAGCTCTTGAAATTGAACCCACGGCATTCCGGCCACAAGTTCTTGACCATAGCCACTAGGCTACCATGGGCACTTCAAACTGTGAAAAACTGATGCTAATTATACTATAAGTATTTCTTATTTAAAAATAATATGATTAAATTATTAAATAAATTTAAAAGCGAACTAATATTACATTAAAACATTGACTTACTCAGCACTTGTTCAAACTTCGATTAGCTAATTATTATTTATGCAAATTCATTATTCTTCAGACCGTTATAAACAAAGTGTACAATAATATACACATTTCATCGCACGTATACAATTTTACTCAGTTATTTTGAAAATAATATCGTTCAGCAAAGACTGTTAAGAAAATTACCCCCTAAATTGGTAAATATAGCCTATGCACGAAATACACTTGAAGAATTAAAAAAATCAGTTCAAAAAAGCCCACTAGGTGACGCATTCTCTTGGAAAAAAATAACACATTTAGCAAAGGAAAAATATTCTCTCTAAATATATGGGTAATTTAAATTCTTATGGACTAAATTTCTATCAGCATACCATTGAACCATAGAAATTGACTCTCACCATGCATCAATTATTCAAACACTTATTAACTAGACATCGATTAGCGTACCATTGAACCTCAGAAAATGACTCACACTGAGTACATTAGTAATTCAAACATTTAGTAATTAGGTATCGATTAGCATACCATTGAACCACATGAAACGACTTATATTTTAAGCACACATTTATTGACAAGATTTAGATATTAGCATACCAGTGAACCCTAGGAAATGACACACTGAATAAGTAATTTACACACTTATGGACTAGATTCCGATTATCATACCATTGAACCTTAGAAAATGACTCACGCTGAATACATTATAATTCAAACATTTATAAAATAGATTTCAATTAGCATACCATTAAACCACAGGAAATGACTCAAAGATAATACGTGAGTATTTTAAGCACTTATTGACAAGATTTAGATACTAGCATACCAATGAACACTAGGAAATGACACACTGAATAAGTAATTTACACACTTATGGACTAGATTCCGATTATCATACCATTGAACCTTAGAAAATGACTCACACTGAATACATTATAATTCAAACATTTATTAACTAGATATCGATTAGAATACCATTGAACCACAGGAAATGACTCATAGATAATACATAAGTATTTTAAGCACTTATTGACAAGATTTAGATACCAATATACCAATGAACCCTAGGAAATGACACATTGAATAAGTAATTTGCACACTTATGGACTAGATTCCGATTATCATACCATTGAACTTTAGAAAATGGCTTACCCTGAATTTATTAGTAATTCAAACATTTATTAACTAGATATAGATTAGCATACGATTGAACGACAGGAAAATTAAATAGGGAAATTAATAAAACAATACGCATGGCACAATGAAAACAAGTTCAGTTTGTAGAAACTGATACAGATAAGGATCAAATGTCACAAGCTGAAAAATTTTCAACTGTGTTCATGTTGCAGTAAGTGGTGCAGTAAAGTTTTACAATTATTAACAATGCTTTGTAATTAGTCTGCTGTGAGGTTTCGTACACGGAGCAGAGTAGAGATCGTTAAATCAGGCAACATCGCGACACCTCTATGATGCTACACATTCTTTAAGTGGCCTTTCTGTAACCACGCAACATTCAAATCCCGATTTATTTAGATCTATAATAAACAGACGTTTCTTGCTTTTCTCAATCTTTTTTTTCATTTTACCGCTTATAGATCGCGTAAATGCATGATTTTTTTATTTTCTGTTTTAAAAACTCGTTTTTATTGGAATGCAATCATATGTTACGTAAAAAAATAAAAGAAAATTCTAGTAATATTATTGAGTATTTAATTTAAAAAAAGTTGTGTATGTAGACATTTGACATCATACTGTATTTCGCCGGTATTCCACATGCATACAACAATGTTTTCAAATGAAACATCAAATATTAATTGCGTACCTGACAACAGGTGAGAAGTATTTTTTTTCAATTAGATATATCCCTCTCTTCTTTATAGGATACTCGAAAATAGAAAACATCTCTCCAAGCAACACTTAGAACTTTATCACCCACCTCATTTAAAAGTCACTTACACGCCAAAAACAATGCAATTTTTTATTTCACATATCATTAATGGCTTACGGTTATCCACGTGTGTTTGGAAACGCACACACTCGGGCTTTTGAAAAAATTAAGTGTAACTTGATGCACATAATTGCCAACGATATGCATTTAAGGGTTGATTAAATTTGCCACTTTAAGAGCCCCCTAGTGGACAAGCCACACACAACAAAGAGCCACCTATGGGGCATTTGTGAACTACTATTAATAATATTGTTATTTTTGAACCCAAAAATTCCTTCAGTGCATGTCGGTTGTAATCTATATGTCATCGTTAAAGTGTAAAATCCTTTACTTCCTAGAATAACTAGGTATTTCAGGAAATAATTAGAAAAGTCAGTTAAAGTATATGAAATTATTGAATTCTACAATTAACTAGGCATTCTATAGTATAATGATCCCTTGATCGTTTGAATATGAACTACGTCACTCGAAAGTTCTTTGAATTGGTTATAGTTGCTTTTAGTTAAATTTGAACCACTTATAGCTTTGGCTCGGGTAAAAAATGTGCAATACTGAAATTGTGCTTGTTTCAAAAATAATATGCAATGTAATTCAGTGTCCTCTCAGGAATCCTAGTTCTAATAACAAATGAAAAATAAAATAAAGTTACATTTAAAAAATTAATTGATATTTTGTTTGAAAAAATTTACACAATTTTTTTAAGAAGGAACAGCTTTTCGCTGCATGTATTTTTTTAATAATATTTAACCCCTTGTGCCTCTCGCTCCCGTCAAATTCACGGGGTGAAATTTTCCTCTCTATTCCTCTTGTCCCTGATATTTCCGGGCTGGAGTGTTGAAAAGTAACTTGTCATAAAAGCTTGAAACAATCTATTTCTTAAGCCCAGAATATTGTTTTTTTTTTTCTTAATCTATACAACAGATGGCAGAACCAGATTATTTTTAACGCGTTTAGCGATAATTATTTATTTATTTTTTTAAACTAAATGTCAACACAACAAACATATATATTAGCGATATGGTTTTTTAATCTCAGGTCAAGTACTCTCTCTCTCTCTCTCTCAGTTGCGCTCTTCGTAAAAACACGTGGGTAAAAATTCTGGGGGGAAAACTGATAAAAATAAATATATTTTTTAATATTGTACACATTATGCAGTTAGTCAGGAAGTAAATCGGATTGTACTTTTATTACTTTTTTGTCATTGACTACAATAAAAGTATACATTCTTGACCAATATATTAGAGATAACTGAATTGCTCGAAAACGAGGTAAGAAGTACGATAAAAAAATTTTTTTTTTATTTGTTAGATCAAACTATTTTGAACTAGATCCTTATTTATAAAAACAAGGAGGCAAAAAATCACATTTGATATTCATTTATCTTTAGTAGATGAACTTATTGAAAAGTATTCTACATCAGAAACTACTGCTAAAAGAGGCCGGTCGAATTTGGAGAATAACCCCAACCATTTTATCAAAGGACATTTTATTAGAAAGATACCTCCAAATGATACGAAGTGGCAACCATCAAGAGAATGCAAAGTTTATTGTTCCAAAAGAGATGAAAACAATAAGAGATGCAGAAAGGAAACTCGGTACTACTGCCCAAATTGTGAATTTGGCCTTTGCATCTCGTGTTTTGAAACTCATTTCACAAAAAAATTACTAATGTTTATTTATAATATGTAAAAGTATAATAAAATTAATTTAATGTTTAAAACGCATGCTTTTAAAAAATTTTCCTCTTTGTTGGAAAGCCAGCATTCAGGGATAAAAACCCTAAATGTTTGCTTTACTTAACAAATTAAATTTCGTTTTTCAAGCTAAAAATTATTCCAAAAATTAAAAATGAATACATATATTGAACATGTACTTAGTCTTATATAATTTTTTTGAATAAAAAAAATAGGCACTTTTAGGACCGTTTTCTTAAAAATTAATCGATCGTTAAGGGGTTAAATATAACTATATCTGCAACAAATTCTTTTTTCCCCTTTCTGTTTAACTAATGTTAGCAATATGAGCAATAATAAATTATCATATGCTTTTCCTTATTATTCATCAATTAATCATCCTCAATAGTGATAAAATATATTTTTGTCAAGATAATTGTACCTATTTACAAACAATTAATTTATAAAATATCTTTAAAATTGTTTATTTCTCACTTTAATGCTTTATCATTAGTTATTTCTTATAATAACTAGATAAATTTTGAAACTTTTAATCGATTATATGCTTTAACTTAACCTCTCCAGTTATTTCATGAAATAGCTAGTTATTCCACGACATAACTGATTTATACACTTTAACGGTAACACATATATACCAAATAATGTGATATCCGCTCACTCATTCTGCTAAATGTACTTTATAACTAAACTTAATTATATCCCCATTCTTTAGAAAAACTGAATAATTTATCTGCAAAAATGTATCGAAGGTTATTTGTTTTGTTACAATATAAATATCCATAAAATTATTGTAGTCATAATTGACTCATTGTATTTCTCACGAATAGATAAATATTTTTGAATGTAGATGGATATATTTTATACATTCAAAACATTCCCTGAAGAATTCTAATTTTTTTAAAAAAATCTGCACAGTATTCTGCCCCTTTTTAAATTACTATGAAATATGTTAACAGAATGCTTCATTTTCACTATACAAAAATTTTTGGGGATAAAAATATACTTTGTCATAAATTTATCTTAAAACAATCTCATATTTAAATCCAGAGGGAAATATAGCAGTGTTTGTTTGAAGATGATATATAATTGTCTTTAAAACAGTAATTCCTTCCGTAGCATGCACATTTTTTAATCGTATTTATTTTATTTTGCGCAACATAATTTATTATTTCTATAAGAAGTAAATAGGACCAAAAATCTCTATGCAATTTAAAAATAAATATTTTCACAAAAATGCTTTAAAGGTCAAAATTACATAATTAAAACTCATAACTGCTTCTTGTTACTTTTAATGTATTATTTTTAGCATTAGCATTCACATAATTGATATGAATTGGCGAGGATATTAAACATCTAAGCAATCTAAGCAAATTATATTTGTTTTATTTCTAATAATGGATTCTTCACTGTTGTTTTTACCATAATTGAAAAACACAAAGCGAACAATTTCGCTTTAAAATATATAATTAAGGGTAAATATATCCTTTATTATTTTCTCGGATTGAGCATTTATTCAAAATTAAGTAATAGTGGATACTTCATTCAGAGAAAATCAACGTTTTTAAAGTAGAAAGAACTAAATAAATTTTGTATTAATTACGTTTATACTAATTTAACAAACCTAAAATTTCAAATGCTATACTATAATCTTCCAATAAATATGATGTTTTTAATTAAAAAAATTTTAATAAATTTTCGGAATTAAACTTATTTCGAACTTTTCGGAATAAACCTTAAATTCGAAGAACATTTTAGGTGCTAGTTAACCAGAATTGCAATAGTTAACTGTTTCAAATTTTTAACATTAGTAATATAATACACATTTTGTAAAGTACTTATACAAATAAGTGAAATAAACATTTTATTGAAGAAATTGCCTTTAAGCATCTCATTGAGTTATATTATTATTTTAAATGGAAATACAAGCTGTATTATTCAACTTTCTTTGTATACATAATTTCAACGAATAAATCTTCACAAGATCAAAACAAAAATATGAAAAAAAATATGAATACATTCAGTGACAGTGAAGAATAAAATAAATTAAATAATAAATGAATTGATATTTCTTCACTTTAAAACCGTTATTTAATTTCAAAGTCATTTTTCTTACATGATTTTATCAGGCGTATACACAGTGACTATTTTTAAATGAATATAGTTTTATGGTATACTTGAAGTTACCTTAAATTAATTCATATTTAGGAGGAAAAATAATATTCAAATGTAGAACTTCGATTGGGGATCGACTGCAATGACATATAAAATAATACCATAAATTTTCTTCGGTTGGTAAAAAGGTCTAGAACTTAATTTAAATCTCTAGAAAAGTTCTTCAAAAATATCATCAAAACTTTTATTAGCTATATAAACGTTCGTAAAAATTTTAATCTTATGTTACGCATTTTGATCCAGTATATTTTTCAAATAATTATGTTAAGGATAATTATTTGAATATTCATTAGAGGGAACTGATTACTTAATTTTCAACAGCGCTGCTGCTATTTTCTTTTCTTTTCATTTTCCTTTTCCGATGCAATAAATGTCCTATTTTTATCAAAATAACATCTAATATACAGTACGTACATCCGCTTCATGCATGAAACATATCTGAATCATCCTTTCCAGATATTGATCCCTTATGCTTTTTCATTCCATCATATTGCTCATTCGAGATGAATTACTTCAGTGATAGCGTGATGATACATCATTTGCTTCACTTACTCTTCCATTAATCAAGTCTATTACGTTCTAACACACTACCTCTTATATCTATAAAACTAATAAAACAGAACTCTTGTAGATTGATTTAGTCTCCGAGGGTAAGGATAAACCAAAAATGATATAAATAACTTCTGTAAATAACTGTCAAATATCAAGCAATAATTGCTTACGCGATCGTTTTTTTTTTTTTGTTTTTTTTTGCAATTTTTAGAGTAAACATACTCTGAAAAAAATAAATATACACAACACCCGATGGGGAAAATCTCTTGTTTTTAGAAGATTAAACAAGATACAGCAAGTTTAATTTATGTGGGATATTGAGTAAAGTTTTCTTCGTGTAAATCATAAAACTATATTTATAGATAATATTAAAGCATTGAATTACACTGTGAAATAAATCAATTCAGATTAGCCTATTTAATTATCAACTAAAGGGGAAACCAATTGACCTAAATGATACGATTTTCATATATTTAAACTCATATGTGGTTGGAATTTCTTTTTTTTTTTTACAAGGAGGTGATAACAGATAAGATTTTACAAGGATTTGCTGTGCTGCCTTTATCGTGTATTTAAGCTCATTCAACTCCATTGTATCATACCGAATATGACCACGGTACCCTAGTGGTTTTGGTCAATGGCGTAGCTAGGTATACAAAGGCCCTTGTGGAAAAAATAAAAAACGAGGGCCCTATCTTGGTTGGATTTTATCAAGTAAAAAAATAAAAATATATTAGTATTTTAAATAAACAAAGCTACTTTAACATCAGCTATTTATCGTGCTCTGTGGAACCTAGGAAATCAAAGCTACATACTACTTACATGTATGTATATGAGTTTTCTTGTGTGAACTTAACCCAGGTTCGATTTGACGCGTAATACACAGGAAATGATCCAAAAATTTGCATGAAGAAGAAAATATAACAAAATATCAGTATAATAAATAAAAAACACACCTGTAAAAGAACAGAGGAGGGGGGGGACAAAATTACATTAGTCTATTGCAGGTACTAAATTGCGAAATACTAAAACAGAGAAATAGCTTGTTTTGGGAGGGAATTCCCGAAAGTTCAAAATTATTTCCAACTGAGTTGCTCTGATTATAGTTATGATGCAACCTTTTACATTTATATCTTAAATGTGGGAGAAATTATTTTCCCACATTTAGTGAACAGTTGTGGGTTATTGACCACCAAACAACTTCACTTGCTTGATGGGCCCCCGGTGCATGGCACCGCCTAGCCCGTTGGTAGCTGAGCAACTGTTTTTTGTCACGAACTCATGGCTGGCGTCTCTCTGATTTGAGTTCAGGTGCCACTGAAGATTCCTCGTGTAGAGGAAGCTGTGGTGCTGCTTAAAGTATCCGACTGGTTGCGACAACTTTTTTTTTTTAAAGGAAATATGGGGATTTTTTTGTTATTTTTAGATTTGATTAGTGCATTTTAAGAAAAATGTGTTAAAATTAAGAAGAGAAAAAGAAATTATCATTACTAAAATGGGAAAAACATTGGTAAAAATTGACAAAAAATAGCATAAACGCGGTCCATTCTGTACCAAAGGTTTATGAACAAATTTTCAATTTTTTCAATCGAATGTGTTGCTATATTATTCCTTTTTGAAATGACCATTTGAATAAGAGATATTTTCTTTTTACAAAAACTAGAGCACTTTATCTCAGTTATTATATGAAATTGTTCTAAAAAACAGTGATTATATCCACATAAGGGACTTTAAATTTTGTAATAAAACAATGATTGATAAATGTGAAGGTTAAAACAATTCTACTATTATACAGAACTTACAGAAAAAATTTCAGTTGATTATGTTCAAAACTGTTTTAGCAATCGCTGACCCCGTTTGATTATTTTCAAAAAATCACATTTCGAGTAAAACGCGTTTTAAAGTATGACATTTGGTTAAAGTAATGGCATCTTCTTTTACTAAAACACTTGTAATTTTTGTTCTGCTGAACGTAAAATGATAAACGTGGTATTTTTGTGAAGCTAATAAGATGGCCCATAAAATGAAATCGTAAAAAAAACAATTATAAATTTTTGGAAAGTATCACAATTTTAGGGTTGTCGGATACCTTAACTGAAAGTTCTTCCATTAGAGTGGTGGGGTAATTTAGAGAGTGATGGGAGTGCCAGCACAGTTGTCCACACCACTTGATCGAGACTGAGAATGCCGAGAATGAAGAATTCATGCATTCCCTGTAAAATGTACTACAAAAGAAACTTTATTTTGCCAATCATTTTCTCACTTATGGAACAAAGACTGATCAAGGACTTTTCTCACTGTTTCATATCTTAAGACAGTTTAATTTTTCCATTAATTACTTTTCCTATATTATAAAAATAGATTAATGTTCTGAAAGTTTGAATTTTGTTTTAATCATTTAGTGTCTTGGGAAGTTAAACTTATGTTGATATATAAAACAAGTAGAACAACGCAAAATGTTGTTATCCATGTGTTAATTTAAAAATAATTGTACCGATATTATTTTATATAAGATATCTTACTGTTTTAGACACATTTTTACAGAGCGGAAATTTTCTTATCGGCATCTTTTACAGGAATAGTTAACAGTAATTCGACCTCCAACACTTATACATTATAATCTCCGGTTTTCCTCCCATGAATTGGAACTCGATTTCCAATTATCTCTGTGATAAGAGGTAACTCTATGCATTCTAATCAGTGAAGATAATAATAGCTCAAATTGCACGGAGTAAATTACATACAAGTTGCAGTAGACACTGGTTAATATTTCGAAGCTACGCTAATCATTTTAGTATTAGCTACTGCGTATAGACTAACACAGTACTGACATATACATGCAGATGTTAAAATTAAACTTTTATTTTTATTTTTTGTACACATTAATGTTTGACCTAACAAATACAGTAAAATTGTGTTATAATAAACTGTAGCGTATTGAAACTACACTTAATGCACTATACTTTTTTTAAAAATTATGTTTAAGTAATCGGTTACTTTTGCACTATAATACTCATCTTTGAAAATATTCATGTTTTTTTTCCAACATATTTTTAAAATATGAAATCTTACTTCAATACATAACCCAATTATTTGAGTACGACGTATTTTCAAATGTATATTATAAAGTTCATAAGGATTTTTTTTTCTTAAATGCATTCAACAATTTTCTGTCTATATTCATGCTTTTTATAATAAATTTTGCGAATAAAAACTTATCTATTGAGAAAAATAAAGTATACTCTAAAATAAATAAAACATGGTAAGCAATCTTAATACATTATTGATTTTAGGAACCTTGTTTGAATATTACTCGGAGTACTTTCCAGTATTTGAATAGATGGAAGCAATGAGAAAATTTCATCTCAATGGAAGCATATCGATATTATAACTGCACTGATGATTTCTAATCCTACAAAACATTTATTTTCTTAAGAACTGTTGGTGTAAAAATAATTTTCTTATTATAAATTTATCATTGCTAACCTGATAATTCTTTTTGTTGTGAGTAACAAAGGACCTTAAGTTAAATCTTTGATATTGGAGGTTAAAATAGCTCCGCGGAAATATTTTTTCACTTTAACCCTTTATCTACTGCATTATAATTTACTGCAATTTTTTCATGCAATATATATATATATATTTAATTTAAAATTAAGGAATATACATAAATCAAATACTCAACTTTGGTAAACATAATTCGTTAGAGCTAATTATTTAAATTGGTTCTTTAAAGTGCCATTAGTACACAAATGTCTAAAATATCCTCATAATACAAAATGACCGAAGGATTTTTTAACGGAGTTTTCAACTCTTAAAAATGTGCTAAATAACCAGAGAACACTAATATTTTGCAGCACAAAAAATAATTATTTTTAAAAATTATAAAATTGTCAAAAGTTTATTTTTTTTTTTTACACATAAAAGCACTTAAAAAATATTTGATCATATTCAAAGAAACAGTTTTTTTCTTTTCATTAACACACAGAAATTCATTACACGTTGTGAATTTTGAGTGAGGTTTCGATTGAATGTTTCTTAAAGCACAGCATCCTGGAGCAGGAGATACTGAATTTATTTTCTGAGTATGAACTACTGCATCTTGAGTATTGTTCAGTCTCTTGATCGCCCTCTTTAGATTTTAACGAAAATTCCAGCAGATAATTTGCTGGGGATGTCTTATTTTGAAGAATCATTGGTTAGTGCATCACTGCTTTAAGACAGTAGATTTTGCAATAAATCCAAAGCCTCTTGGAGACTGAGCTTCTTTTTTCCAGACACATTAAGAAAAAATAAATAATATTTATAAAAGCACCGTGAAAACCTTCTATTATTGTTAAATCTCAGTTACAAATAAAGAAATTAAAATGTTGATAATTTTTGAATAAATTATAGATATTTCATTTAATTGTGTGGTAAAAGAATAAACTCAAACTTTGAAATTATTAAAAAAATATCAAAATAAAAGATTGAAATAGCAAAATAAAGTTAAGCAACAAGAAATCTGAAAAAAGGCATAACTTTATTGCACTATATTGATAACGCTGCAACAGAACAGAAAACAACAATAAGCTACCCGTCGAAAAAAAGTTCTTGCTCTAACACCCAGTGTTCTGCCTCTACTCATAAGTACCACAAAATTATTCAGCTGTAAAATCAATAATTCACTTAAAATAAATAGTGAAATCGTTTTTAATGTCTTAACTAATATACAAAAAAAATAAGTCACGTACCTTATGAAATTAAATACTTTTTCGGAACAAAAATGGCAATCTTAGCAGTCCGATCAGTGTCAGCAACTGAAAATGCAACATTTGTTTAAAAGCTATATATTCGCCTTCCCCGCCAAAATACTCATCATAGAACCTGTGCGGCAATGTATCCTAGAAGAGGGGAATTAAAAGAGTTTCCCTGCTAAATATCGTCAGAATATTCGTAAAAATGGTTAATGTTAAAAATGGTTCTATGTAATTTGAAAGTGAAAGGTGCTTATAAGTACCGATGGTAGATAAAAAAAAAAAGAGTTAAATTTTTGATATAAAAGATATTCTACATTTCTGCTAAGTTTTCACCATTTTATGGATCAATATTTTTAGAAAGTTCATTTTTAAATGAATTAAGGTTTCAAAAAAATAATAATCTATTAAAATATTATTTGGTTTTCCGAATTTCTTTCATTTAAAATCTCAGATAAAATAAATGATGAAAAAAACATTTAATAAACCTAATATATCAAAAGCTACATTATTTGATATATAAATGAACCAAACACAAATTTGCAACTGCAAACACAAATCAAAAATATAAAGTCAGTAATTTATCTTTTTCACTCTACTTTAGCTGTTATCTGGTTCCTATATTTCATTTCCTGCTCGATAAAACCCTAATACGCCCTCCGAAGTAACTCAAAATTTCTTTTTTATTGGAATGAAGAAACTAATTCTTTTCTCTCATTAAATACAACAAAATTTTAGAATTCGCCTTATCGAATTTTGTGTTTTTGTTGTTATTATTGTAGCTGTGCCTTTTTTATTACGTTGTGCTTTGTGACGTTAGAAAAGGCATGCTATCCAGGTACGTCAAAACGAATTACGAACTTTATTTTCTTCATAATATTTTATTTTGACATTCCTTTAAAACGTTTCATTAAAATTGCTTGAATGTGTTCCTCCTCTTAAGTCTAGATACACGGGAATTCTTTCAGGTGAACAAGAAAAGACGCCAACAAATAACAAAATCTTAACAAATATTGCTTAGTGCTTGTTTTTATTTTATTTTTATTTTGATAAAGAGACTACCTAAAATTGAAATTTTATTTCTTTCGGATGATCCAACGAATTCATTCTATTCAATGATGAAATTAATCGCTTTTTTAAATCAATTTGTGACTTAGATTTACTATCAGTTTAATATCTAGAGAAAAGTGATTTTTTTATTGAATACATTTCTGTATTATGCGTGTATCTTATTATATTCCTCTACTTTATAATTTTATTTACTTTAATCTGTCAGATATCATTTATTTAAATGTTGTGGTGTGCTTCTTCTGAAATTTGATCATTTAAGATATTATATTCAGTTTTACAAAAAAAAATTATATTTCATGTGAACATGAAATTATAAAGTATAGGTTCCGAAAGTGGACATTATTCCCCCCCCCCAGTGTTTTTTTAATGTTTCGGTGGAGGGGAGGATAGAGAAAGGAGATGATTTTGTGAAAAATGCGGTCGCTTATAGATTCAATGAAACAATTGAACCAAGCGAACTATTAAGGTACCATATTCTAAGGATACTATTAGTGTAAAATTCTTTAAAAATATTTACAATTTTCATGAATAAGACTTTTATGCATTGCTTTGTAAAACCTTCATCTGTGTTTCTGGCTTCAAAAATGAGTACAAGGTCTCTCTCTTGGTTTATGAACAAGAATGCTTGGTTATGTACAAAAAGCTTGATTGTAACTACTTTATTGTATTTTGTCAAACATGGATTCAGTGCTGTAGATAGTTTACTGACTAAGAAAAACAAAAGATTGACCACCACTTAAGTAGCAACTTGTGAATTCGAACGTACTTGTTAACGAATTCACACCAAAAATAATTAACAAATTGTTAAAACTTCGCCAGCATCAGCCACATCATTATCTTTTATAAGCTGTATTTATTTTTCATATTTATATTAAAATTTTAATAAAAAAAACTTTAGTTGATGGCCATTTTATTTATTCTTCCTGATTGATTCTTGATACAAAAATAGATGGATTAAATGTAGATAATATGCTACAATATTTTAATATTTAGTATAAGTAACTTTTATCGAAGAAGGGGCTTAGGGGTAATCTAAAAAAAGGCTGAGAAAATCTGATCTAATAAAAAACACACATTGATTTAAGAAAGTGATAAGTCGTTTAATGATATGGTCGCCACTGTTTCAGAAAACTATATTTATTATTTACTTTTTCCAATATTTTTTATTTATTTTATTAACTTTTGATACACTCATTTTAAGCTCTTAAAATATTTAATATATTATTTTAGAATATTTTTTTAAGAAAAAAAATGATGATGTTTTTTTTAATGTAGAATGCATATAAGCGATTATTTAAAAACATCGTTTTTGAAAACATAGCGTGTATAAAACTATACGGAATATAAACGTATACTTGGCATAAATACTTAAATGTTGAAATATTTTGACCCTTTACATAAATACAGAGAACAAAACATTTTTTTATTAGCTTTAAGTCATTAATTTTACCTTTTCTTAACGATTAATGAAGGTGAAGTATCAGATTTTTATTTAAAAAAAAAGAGAGTAGAAAGTTTTAACTAAAGCTATTTTAAATAAAAATAATATTCCGCTTAGTCATAAACCCGAAAACACGTTTTCTGTTTATTGAGAACATTCCTGCTTTTATTTTGTTTTGAAACTTAAATGTAGAAACCAAATAGATTATTTAAGATGCCTCTAAAACTCCCTTTTGTCAGAACGAAAAATAAATTCCTGTCTTACTTTTATTTATCTGACGCCATTGTGTTTCATTAACACAAAAAGAGAGATATCCTCAGAAAATGAAACATTACTTTTGCATTAGAGAAACTGTAAAGTCCGTGTAGGTCAGATAAAGGGCAAAAAGAAGTGTGTGCTTCATGAAGGAAAAAAAATATCAAAATATAAGATAACATTAAAAAAAAAAATATCACCTTTAACTTAAGAACTCTACATTTTTTTTCTTCAAGTAATCCCTAGAGTCTTGTAAACGAAGTAAAAAATAAGAAAAAAAATAATCTTTCTCTAAAAAAGTCAAGAGGGAAAAAACTCTAATTCGACTTTAGATATAATTCCCATTTCCTTCAAAAACTTCGTCAGAATAAGATAGAGAGGGAGATAAAAAAAAAAGGAGACTAGGAATAAAAAAACGGAAGAAAAAATTCACTTTGAAAGATGTGTTCTGCTAGAACAATAAAACCATATTTCCGTGTCCCTCATAAGGAATAAAAAAATAATAAGGCATCATAAGGAATAAAGCTACCCAGAGCGTTGACAAGACTTCACCGGGGGTGGCGGAAAAGGCAGCACGCGACCAAATAGCCTAGAGCATGCGCGCCTAGGTTCCTACTCCCCTCACGTTTACTATAAAACGGAGATACAGAGTGAACTGGCGCACTTCGGCCAGTGAAAGTTTGATGTTAGTTTATAGAAGGAGCTTATTCGCTAGGACTTCTCTTGCTTTAGGTGGTGGTTGGTGCAAGTTTTTTAATCTTAATTTTTTCAAACTTTTTTTTCTCTAGTTTCGTCGATATTTATAAGAATTTAATAATTCTTTAACGAATATGAATTGTTTTTATTAACTTTCTAACTTTTTTTTTAAAAAAAAATCGAACTCCGATTGTGAGTAGAGGATGTATGTTGTAAATTATCATATCTGATATTATGGTAGATGCGTGTTATAGATTGTTTAGAGTTGATTAGAAGGAAATAGTTTATTGTTTTAAAATATTAAGAAAATGTATATTGCATGGTGTTTTTGAAGAAGTTATTAAAGTTAGAAGAAAATCGTTGTAAATTTATAAAAAAAAAAACTTTTAGACAACTTGATCGCAGTTAAAATTAAAAACAAAATAATAATCAGCATATCGCTTGGAACTGTTGCTCATTGAGAAATTTTATATGAAGAATTTACCGAATCTATTCACGAATAAAAAGTATTTTAACATAAAAATGAACTCGAAATATAACACATTAAACATGCACTAAGTATTTCAAATTCATTATTCACTACCAGTTTTTCGTTTTAAATAATAGAACAGAAAATAACCTGTTGAATTTTAAAATAATACCTTAATGTTTGAAAAATATATTTGTGAATACTAATTATTTCAAAATTATACCTATAAAAAAATTGATAGTAAAATGAATTATATTTAACACCGGAGCACCATAGTTCAATTAATTCATTTTTTTTATTTATGTACAATTATTTTATCTCTTTGACTGTTAGCAAAAACTTTTATGTAATAAATTAAAACAAATGCTAAACTTTTATTCTTGAGATATAAAAAAAAATGGATCTAGATGAAATACTCCACGATGTTGGAGATTATGGAAAATACCAGAAACTCATGCTGTGGTTCGTGCTTTTGCCTTCACACATACCTTTCGGAACTCATTACTACAGCCAGGTTTTTATGTCACTCACTCCCCATCACTGGTGTCACGGTACTACCAATAATGTGGACATGAATATCACGTACAAACCGCTTACGATGTGGTCAAGAAGTGATGAGAACAAACTGAATCCAAGCATTGCTGAGTGTTATGAGATTGGGAACAGAACTTTGAGCGATTTTATGATCGCAGAAAATAATACCGTTTCTTGTAAATACGGGTATGATTATGACAGAAGCGAACTATATGAAGATGAATCTATTATCACAATGGTAAGTGATTTTTTTTCTCATTTTAGACATTGAAAAATATTATCAGAAATTATTGTAATGCTCTTTTTAATATCTGTTTAGATGAATGTAGATTTCTAGACACAACTGATATTCTATGTGAAATTAAAATTTATCTTTATTGCAATTTTATTAATACTATGGAATTACACAGGATTAAAATATGTTAAAAACAATTTGCCATGCTTTATTTAATAATTTAACGTTTTACTTATAAGAACTATTACTTAAACTTTATTCCCATTTATTTTAACTTTTAACTCCATTTCAATTTAAAGTTTAATACAGTTGAGGTTTTTAGAAAACTTTGTATAAAACGTATGAAGGGTCTACTGTGATCTTTCAGCAAAGTTATATCCGTGGTTGCAATTTTAAAATTGTTTCTATTCCAAGAAAATGCATGTGAAAAATAATAAATCAATAAAGACACTGCTTAAACATTTTCGTCAATGAAAAAAACGTAGTGGGAGTGTTTTCATATAACAATTACACACCAAAAAAAATTTATGTATGCTACTAAATATATATTCATTTATATTTTATAAATCCATTCATTGTTTTATATCTTTAAATGATATAAAAGTAAAATATTTTTTGCATTGAATGCAATAAATAAATGAAAGTACTAGAAGACGTATGAAATTAGAAACTAAATTTAATTTTAATTTAATATCAGAGTATTTAAGAGATGATTCAGTTCATAGAAGAAAACCTCATAATTCTTGCAGCATTTTTACTGGCATCATATCAACTATTATCATGCATAATTTATTGAAATTGAAAAAAAAATTACCTGTTAAATATTTTATAAACAGGTTTGAAATATAAGCCGTTGCAGATATAAACTTCCTAAGCTTCAATTTTGAATTAGTGTAGAGTTAATATATGCTTTATGCAATGAAATTTAATAATACATACATTATAAATTTATCAGTCATGATATGAAATACAAAAAAAAAAGTACTTACGAGAAATATTTATTTTTCCAAAAAAAAACTAAATAGTTTCTTAAGCATTTAATTAAAATTGCACCTATTTACGAAAAACTTGTCTCGTATAAGTTGTTTTTTCAATTATATTAACTAATGGAAATATTTTGGAAATGTATTTAGTTTTCACATAAATATATTAATTTGTCATAAATGTATTTCTTTAAGTATATTATTTTTTTTTATTCAATGCTTATTTCATAATTTAAGAAATCCATATTAAATTATATATAAAACTGCTTTATATAGAGCTTTAGCTGCTTACTTTGATGCAAATGGAATAAACTTGAAATGAGAATATGAAGCCCTAAGTTTGTCAAATAAACTCTTTTGGAATACACACACATACACACTGTTCCTTAAACCTTCAAAAACTCTTGAAAATTCTTTTGTAAAATATGAGAGTAAATATTTAAGTGTAGCAAAATATTTGCTTCGTCTGATCAGAATTCACCAAATCTCAGCTGCAAATCCATAGAAATGCCGGTAAGCAAATAATCTGAAGAATTGTCAATTCAGATACGGATTTACTTATGTCTCTTGCTGAGAAAGTGTTTCTTATTTCCGGAGCTTCTGAGATAGACTGCCGCTATTTCACATAAGTCAACAACTGCCGAATTCATGTTTTTCTTTTCTTTGAAGCAAACTTTTTTTCTTCGGGAATTTTTGTCAGACCCTTCATAAGGTTATACTTCAATTTGAATACTCGGTATCTCAGAAATGAAGCAAAAGCATAATGTATTTTTTGAGGATTTCTGATCATTAAGTTACGTGGTTCTGCTTATGCAGAAAAGGTAGTTATTACTTCAGGTAAAATGATTCCCACAAATGTATTTTCTTTTTGAAATAGTTTCCATAAAGTTTTCTCAGTTCATTTTAACAATAAACAAAGTTGTTTTGCAATATTCAGACTATTTTTAAGTTACAAACAAATATTCAAAAATAGTTTATCCGTAACATGATTATAGTTTCAATAAAAATTATATTTTTACTTGAATTTATCATGTAAATATTTTAAAATTACTTTATATTGACAATTGAAATACATAAATTCTATGACTTATTATTCTATAACTTACAATTCTATGACCGTGTGTGTGATTATTTTAAACATATATAATTTTTTTAAAAAATATAATTTAATTTAGCACTGAATACAGATGTATATATCATATTCTTACTCAATATAATGCACGATTATTCTAAATAGATTTTATTAATGTTGACTTTAAAAAACTTCACTTTGCAACAAAAGATTCAAATTGTGAAATGAAATATATTTCCATGTTAAAATTAGCCAGAATTAATTGCTAAAACACATAACGATTTATAAAGTTCAAATCCGCAATATATTTACATAGTGTTCATAATTTAATTAGCTCTTTATAATGGATTAAAATAAATGTGTTCAATAATACTATACTGCATTTCCTTAAAGTTACATCCTTAAATATAATGTTTTGATAAATTATGTGAATCTCACACACTAAAATAAATAATAATGGATATAAAATGTTATATGTTATGTTTTTCTTTCCATAAATTTTTATTTGATTCGAATTGTATTACCTCTTATGGAAATAACTAATATGCAAAATAATGAAGCGAATTTTGTTTAAACTTTTAATTCCATTCGTATAATGATGATATGTTTAACAGTTATGAATCTCTCTCTCCGAGAAGAATTCAGTAGCGAAAATCTTCTTTATTATTCAATTGATTCGATAAAATTAGTTATAAAATGATTATTTTGTCACGAGCTTACAATGAAATAGTCCTTAGGGGTTATTTCATTCTAATAAACTTTGACAACAAATAAATAGTGTTAATGTTCATAATACGATTGCAATTGTGATATATACCATAATTGTGAGCTTATTCTATAATAAAATAGTTCTCGTACTCCTTGTTTGGAAAGGAGCATTTTTAAAGAACTAATTTTTAGTTTTAAACTAAGTAAAATCATGATGATACGAAAATCATCATATTAATTTCCCAATTCAGTTAAAAAACAAATCTATTCATTTCCAATATGTTTACTCTGCTGTTTCATTTGAAATTTACTTGATAATTTAAAAAAGAGTGTATACTTTATCATCATTATATGTCATTTTTAATAGAAAATATATATCAAAAACAATATTTATAAAAAAATGCACGAAATAAGGAATCAATCATTAAAAATAACATTACAGTAATATCATTTATAATCGGGATAATGGTTTATTAATTAATTTTATACATGCAATTATTTTAATACCAACATATTGTAATAATACAAATTCATTATCATTAACATGTATATTTAAGAAAACTACCAATAGAAAAAAAAATTGAGGATTTGTATTTTGCATATAACAAATAGATTATATAAATAATTAATTGTACCCACATTCTAATCCTGAAATAAATCTTACTTTTAAATATTATTTTATATTACAACGAAAACTAAAGAAAGGAATGTGAAAAATGTGCATCAAATTTTGAGTGACTATTAACATAAAATTATGTAAAATCACCATATTTAAAGAGAAAAATCAATGTGTCGACAATTGTATCCGTAAGAACTTTTAAGCATTTCAAATTTAATTTTCCAAAGCATTTATATAAAACATTAAAAAAAACTATCAAATTATTATAGATAAAATGTCTCTCTGAGAAATTAATTTTCGTTGCCTTTAGATTTCAGAAATAATTTCTAAAGCGAAATGTTTTTATTGCCTTCTAAAGTTATCGGAAAAAGTAGATCCTCCAAGGAAATTCACTTAATGCCTAAACCACACCACATTTATGATGATGGAGTTCTCTTTTCCCAGTTTTATATTGTTTTTGAAAAATAAGAGGGAAAAAAAGATTTTTACCTCGAGGCATTTTTCCATTTCTATTTTTTCTCTCCATCTTTCATTTCTCCTATTTCACAATTCACTAGTTTTACCCGGAGGTGCTGCCCGCAATATTATATAATACTGGAAATAATTTACTCAAATTTGGTCTATGAAGAACTACCAATTCATTTTAATGCGTTTTAAAGGATATAAGATTTACTGAAATGTGCCTAAGGATTCTTTATAACATTATTAAATGAGAATATTAATTTACTAGTAGAGCAGAAAGTGGCAAAAATATTACAGAGAAAATCGTTCTTAGAATTCCTTTAGGATCCTTGGAATGCTAATTCATTTTCATCTGCAAGAATTTCTTAATAGAATAGCTTTAGTTACGTCAGAGAGAAATTCAGTTTCAGAAGAATGCAGTTAATTATCCTAAGTAATTATTTAATTATCTCATTCGGTGCCTTCAATCTTAATTTGAGAAAAATGATTCTATTTTTCCATTACTCACTATACATTTAATTTATGGATTTTATTCCATCAAAAAATTTGACAATTATTCTACCAATTCAATTAAATGAATCAAAAGTTATAAAACATTTCATATGATATAGTTTCGAAAAATTAATATGATACAAATGACTGAAAAATTTAATTATGTCAGCTTTTTATGTATAATTATTCAAATATAATTTTGTATAAAAATATTGTGCTGAATTGCTTTATTGTAATATATATATTATATATGCAAATACTTACTTATATATATATTATCTTGTTGTTGTTACTAATGCCACCTGTGTGACGTAGTCAGATCAAGGCCCACGAGGCATCGGGCTATATTGTACGTCCGTCGTTAGCCATAGCTTTGAGCACCATGCAGGTGACATTACGACTTGGCTCGGTGCCACCCTGATTTTGAGGGAGAACACCCTGGGAGTGGTCAGGGTTTTCTCACCTCTCTGCCCCTTCCACCAACCACACGAGAGGACTTGTGGCTCGACGGCTATTTAAAGTACCCCCCTGCCGCGAAGTCACTATACATTTACAAACATCCATGTCTTCTCCGGGATTCGAACCCAGGCGCTAAGGCACAGCAGTCAGCGTCTCTAACCACTATATATGATGGGCGACATATATATATTATCTTAAATATACCTAGACAGTATAGAGAAAAAAATACATTAGGAACGGTAGTATGATAGCGGACTGTTGTCCTTAGGAAACAAGAAAGCAGGTTTAAAAAATGTTTTGAGGTTTGCCAACTTTCACTTGAAATTTGCCTATTCTACTAGGGTATTGGGAAAGGAGTTAAAAGAAACGTTCGTTAAAGAATAATGTAAATATTTTTATCTTTGAAATTATGTAACAAATAAAGTGATAGAAATTCTAAAATAGAATTTATCTAGGAAATTAATTATACTATTTTAAATTTCCTGTAAAAAAAAAAATTAAGAAAAAACACCGGAAAAGAGAGTTTTTTTTTAACATTTCTCGACATAATTCTCCCTTTGCAAAGAGTTAATAGTAAATTTTCTTCAGTTATTTAAAATCACATTAAAATGTTTAGGAAAATACAAAGTTTTGAAAATTCTTTTTTATTTCTACCACTAAAAAATGTTTAGGAAAATACAAAGTTTTGAAAATTCTTTTTTATTTATACCACTAAAAATCTTAGGAAAAACTAGTCATTGTACTTCAGATACATTTTACTTATAAATGAAAGAAAGAATTTCTAACGAATAATCTTGAAAGAATAATGCATGCTAATTTCTGAAAAAGTTTTATTTCTAGTTTTAAGAGTTAAAATTAATTTTCAAGGTATGTAATGTACACAGCAAACATGCCTTTTTATAAAAACTGACCGGAAGCAAATTAATATTCCAAAATATAATGAAAACCCAGAATACACTTCTCTCAGACAAAATTAAATTCTTTTAAAGACAGGCAATTTATTTTTTTGACAAAGCCTGGAATATTTGAACATATTATACTGCAAAATCGATTTTTCTTAAAATGCTTAAAATATACTAGATTGAATAGTGCTTATTTACTGCACTGTTATGAACGTCTGCATATAATACAAGGTAAGCAACAGAGAAGACAAATGCAGGGTATTGTGTAGTTACGTCACGTGTAAGCCTCTATTATTAACAAACGTATATCCGTAATCTAATATTAATCACGCTCAATATGCACAATTAGTGATCAGTTGTACAGTTCAATATAACTGTCTAAATTCTGTGTCTCAAATTATCACGAAACCATGGACCGACACTTAACAGAAATTGTATTCTCTGATTTGGGGTGAGGGAGTCGAAATGTATGGGATGCTCGGAATATTCTAGAAATTTCAAAATAGAGAAATTGGTTCGTGAATCTTTAATTCGAAGTCCTTTTTACTTATAATTACTTTCTTCTGTTTCCTGATTATCATATTGATAAAACTTGCATGTCTTAGTTATTCGTTTTAAAACATAGGAGAAAGAAAAATTTGATATCGAATAATGAATGATAATTTTTGAGTTATGATATATTAGTAAACTGTAACTTTATTGCTTAAATAATTTACAATATGATATAGTCAGTAATCGTTTATAAGTTGTGATGATTAAAAATTAACATAACGCTTTCGAATTCATTATCCATGTGGAGTACTTAACTGTCTAATTTACCATATACTGAAAAGTTTTTATGTTAAACATTTTTTTAAACCCTTAGTTTTTATATATTCTTTGATTTATATATACTGCATTAAACAGAAGAAGAAACTGGCTTTTTTAATGTTTTCACTGCTCAAGTATTTTCATAGACTTGCTGCAAATATACTTTTGAAGATTTATACTTTTAAACACCAATCCACAGCCTGTTAGAAATAAAACAAAAATTTATACTTTTATATCACAAAGAACGCCCCTAAATTGTCATTTATATATACTATATATATATTTTAAATAAATTTATTTTCAAAACTTCTCATGCTCCACATTGCATAACATGAAGCTTACAGACGTAAGTGGTAACATCATTATAAAATTGAAAACAAAATTAAAAATATATTTAAGAGACAAATTTAATACAAAAGGAAGGGAGGAAATACACAAATATAAAGAAAAATAGGTACCTCTATAAAAAATTTTAAAATCTATATCGTAGACAAATTTTCTTAAGGCATTAAAGGTCTCAGTACAATTGACCAACAACAAAGACAAAACATATGTGATTAAAAATATCTTTTTGAGAAGGTTGAACTATTATTAGTTTTGTATTCTTACAATACTGTCAGTGCATGTATGTGTCTTCACTATAATAGCAATGTGTAATAATGCATGTTATTAATAAAATATCACGTTTTTGATTTAAATGTTTTTACTACAAGCATAGTACTAAAAAAGGATTAAAATCAACGCATTACTTTTTTGGATTTTTTCTACTTGTAATATTCAAATTATTTTGAATTATAACATAACATCTAATTATAATTAGTATATTATTTTTACACCTTCATTAATTTATGTCCGCTACATTAGGCATAATTTCTTCTCCTTTGTATTCTTTGATTTTCTATTACTCATCATTCTGAAATACCGTGAAATCCTGAGTATAACTAGCACTTTTAACACAAAAAAATAACATCAAAATATACAGATGCACGTTATACGCCGGGTATAAAAATGATAACATCAAAAATAAAAAAAGAGATACAAAAAGAATTCTACAAAGACAGAAATACTATTTATTTAAAAGGAATGTCATACCGAATATCTACTCCGAAGTTTTTCTCTTTATTCTAAAAAATGAAATAAAAAACAGTTGTTATTAAGGATTATATCTGAAATTGTAAAAGTGGAATAACAATTCAGCTAAATAATCACATTCATTCTAATACAGTTCTTTCAAAAATCATTTTCATTAACTAACACAACTTGCTTCAATAAGCATTTCCGACAGTAATATCGCTGGTACAAATGATCTCAAAGTATTACGCTTTAATTCATTACCACAAAGCAAGATAACATAAACCAATGACAATTTAGCATTGAATGCATAGATATTCTGACATAATTTACAGCATTGTGGATTATTCCATAAATCCAATTAAGTCACATTATATCCAGATACATATCCATTATTATACAAATTGAGAGCACGATTCCTCCCACAATCCAGATACGAATCCTCCATTAGTGAAATGCTCGTAGTTTCTAAATCTTAGCATTTTCTAATTGCATTTCGCGTTCAGAGGACCTGCAACTCAACTCATCTTTACAAACCAAACGAAAGTAATAAGGAAGTTTTGAATACTGATGGGAAAATATCACGTTCTTTATTTAATGGCTCGCTCGAAATAACGAGAGTGTTGAAAATTCAAAATCGTGTTTCTAGAATGTTCGCGATTTAATTGAACAAACATGCTGATAACATTAAGATGTTAAACGAGAAAAGATGTCTGCGAACATAAATTGGAAAGAAAATAAACTTGATTTTTTTTTCTGGCAAAATAAATGCCTAGTTATGCTTTTCAAATGTTTTTATCCTTCATTATTTATGTTATTGCGTCATTAAGTTCCTTCCTTATTTTTGAAAGCTCTTTTAATGTCGTTACTTGTGAATATTTGATTGAGTTAATTTTGTACTTTATAGCCTTAAGTATTATATTAATTTATGGGAATGGTGATTAAAGAAGAATTCCATAAACATATTTAATATATTAGCGTTTTAATTATTTAATGTCATTATAATTTAATTTGCAATTTTAAGATTTAGAAAATAGCCATTACATGGCACAATTGGTTAGAGGTTTGCGGGTTCGAACCCGGCCCAAGTCAGTAGACTTTCACGGTGCAGACAATCGAATGCAGCATGCTAAAGATTCATAGAGGTTTGGCTTGGGTGTTCTAGGCAAAGTTGAAATTCGTAGCACAATTTCGCATCATCAAAACTCAGGTGCCTCCCTCTGGGGAAGAAACTGAGCGTCAAAATTACATAGAAGCAATTGGTATATACTTATAGGCTGCAAAACTAAAGAGTGATACCAGCTCCCGGAGAATGTACTACGTTTGTAATTGTGTTGTTGTTGTTGTTTCTATCCCACATTATCGACATAAACATCTACATCAAGTCCATGAACCCGTGCGTTTCTAAGAAATGAAGAACTGTAGCAGGACTTAGAACAGCTGACGCTTATGGCAACCAATACAAGCCAAGATGTGGGCAGGAGTGACTTGGGACACCTTGCAATTTAGACTAGGAGGGTAAAATTAGAGACCCACTACATGCCGTTTTGTTCGAAAATATCTACTGCGAAACCTAACAAGAGTAGTTTCATTTCGCCTACTGCTTGTCTTAAGCAGTCATCATGACTCGCTTGTAATGGTAAAAACTTAATTCGCAACTTCATTTGAGAAAAAAAAAACATAATTTAGAAAATATTATTTAATACACAAAATCAGCTCATGGAGCCCGATTCACATTTTTTCAGCGTTAAAGAAATATAATTATGCTTATTTATGAGTCAAAGTAAAATTTCCTAACCTCCAAATTTATGTATCCATTTATATGAATTAATAAGTACGATCTTTATATATTTTACAAACGGAACTAAATCTTTCTGATGAAATTGTAAGTTTTAGAGAAGCAATTTTTTATTTTCTTTTTTCATTTTTAAAAATAATTACTCATTTTATATTACAATTTTTTAATAGTGGCAAATCTCCTGGTTTCTGTGCAAAATCTACTCAAATATTTAAATCATGCATTTTTTGCAAAGTATATAAAACAAAAATGCAAAGTGATTTCCTGACTCGAGAGAATATTATAATTTAGAGAAGTATTTTCAAGCATTTCTAATTCTACTGTTCTTTTTTTTTTCTTTTTGCTATGTCAGTTTAAATTTTAAAAAATAATCCATCTTTAATTACTCAATTCAAACGTTTAATGTAAATATGTCTATAGACCATGTTTTTAAATGTAAATCCTAACCCTAGATCTAATTTTTACCAAACTAATTTAGGACGATACGAACAATTCAGAATACATACTATGACTGAAGTATCTTCATTTGTTATTAGATGTATGATCTAACTCTAGTGTACGAAAACATCACTGACTGTAGGGAATAAACGTGCAATAAGCTAGGATTTTCTATACACATACAAAAGTCAGTCTTTTTTTTTCTTCAGATGGGCTGTGTTTTGGCACAACGCTTTTTGCAGACACGGCAAGTTCCCCAAGTTTGAAACTTATTTCAGTGGTGGCACCCTCTGGTGGTGGATCTCGCTGGCAAAATTTTCGCGTTTGAATTAATTTTATTCCAAGTTCTTGTCGGGTGCTAAATATTGACGAGAGTACCAGAGACAAATTGATACTCAGAGGACCTTTATGACACGTAATCATATGACTTGCGTGTCTATTATTTTCACATCCAGAAAACCTCTACTTCAGCAGGGATCGAACCCATAAACTTGGGCTTACGGAGTAGGCATGCCACCTCTAAGCCACCGAGCCAAGTATTATACAAATACACAATCGAACCGTGAAACTTTTCACGAAAGAACCACGGTATTGGTCGTCATAACATATTACTCGTAATTAATTTATTAGGTTCATTGTCAAAATCATAAAAACTTTCGTACAGATTTGCTATATTTATATTTTATTTCTGTACAGTACAAAAGAAGTTAGTTAATTTGCTTTGAACCCTATTAATGTATCGTTCTAGTCTTATTGTTCTTCGAAGGAGACATAACTCGAAAATCATCCTCGTTTGTAACCCTGGCTTCGAAAATGTTTGAAATGTTTCCACTCACAAACCATTGGGTACGTTAGGGGTGGTTCGCTTGAAATTCTTCACATTTGTTGTTATCATCATAACGTCTGTTATGTTTTCCATCTGCGTTAGATTGATTTTCAGTTTCATTATTTTCGGTAGTGGATAGTTCGAAAGTGTTAATATTAGTATCATAATTTTAAAATCCTCTACTCATCGGCGAACATTCATAGCAAAATCCTTTATTTTCTTTCTAAGATCTTCTTGAGAAATGCCCATTCCATCCTTACCAAAGCTACTAGAAATGTATGCTGATTAAACTTTCTTCCATGTATCATTTTTAAACATATAGCTCAGATGCATCTGAAGAAGAGAAAAGTAAACTCCAGTCTGTCCAAGTATTGATAACGGATAGCGATAAGGGAGAGGATAGATTTTATTTTAAGTTGTAACATTTGCCCTGATACCTCAATAATTAAATTTGTATAAAACATATGTTTTTTATCTTACAAAAAATCACTAATCAGTACTTTAAACAGTCCTGGCATCGATAATAGCTCTCAAAAACTGACCGAATATTTAATTTTAGTTGATTTTTAGAGCCAAATATTAGCATGATAATATTGTAAAGCTTTCCGAAAGATCACTGCACCAGAAAGTCGTCGTACAACTCCTGTATAAAAAGGAATTTAATTAACTAAGTTTACTCAGCATGAATAATTTTCTCTTCTACAGGTACTCAATCTCATTTTCATGGATTAAAACAACACAGGAAATTTTCCGCACGCTTCATTTCCCAATCTAATGCTCCATGTGCGCTGTATGAATGTCAGCTGTTGCATCCTTAGCATTCATGATATACAGTGTAATATTCCACTTTTCACTGACTCTAATAACTCATTCAAGGAACTAAAGTCATTTTTTCGAAAATAACTTTGCATAAGTAGTATGGGAAATAAGTATAAAGAATAGTATAAATGTTACTTTATTCTGTTCCTTTTAATTGTATGTTAGTGCTCCGAATGATGCAATTCATTTGTTCTAGTCCTTTGCTTTTTACCCTCTTAGTCTCTTTCGATGACAAATTTTAAATTTGAACTTAATATATACCGTATTTACTCTAATTTAAGCCACCATCAATTCTAAGGCGTCCCTCAAATTCTAAACACGTTTTTGTGGAAAAATTTTGCCACCGATTCTAAGTCGAATCCCCAATTTTCAACACGTTTTTGAGAGAAAAAAATATTAAAAAGAATGTGTAAAGATTCTTAAATATTGTGTATTTAAGCAATTTTTTCAAAAAGTTTTTATGAGAAATAATAAGAAATTTGTAATTTATTTTTTTTACCATTATTAAAAACTTTCAAATACAGGCATGAACATATAATTATTCGAACCATCAGTATTATGTTTCGAAAATGATTCGTCACTCTTAATGTAGCAGCTGATTTCGGAATTGGTGCCAGTGTCGCCACTTCCTCACTCGGCGTCGTCTTTCATGCCATCATAAGTTATGCAAATTTTTTAAAAGAATGTTTTATAGAAGAATCTAAAAGAATTATTAAAGACTGTTGAACACTTGCAAGCAAAAATTATATAATTTTGCCATTGACGAATATTTGATGCATCTGTTTTAAAAGTTCAGTGGCCGCTGTTCTGTTTCAGTTTTCTTCTGCATATAAAATTGCTTAACTTTTCAAATTTGTGTCATAATGAACTCGTCTTGATTCTATTACCAATACCTTTGAGATTTAGGTGATTAAAAGAAAGGCAATTCAAAAAGATGTCCTATAACGAACACACAACGATGTTTAGGATAGACTGAATACTGAAGATATAGCTACGGAGTGGGAAAAGTCATCGATGAAAGTGGCCAGAATGGGCGGTTAAATTTTTCATTCTGAAAAGGGTGGAATTTCCATTCTTCTATCCAGCAAATGCTTTGCCTTCGATTCTAAGCCACACCTAATTTCCAGCAGCATTAACTCTGGAAAAATAGTGCTGCTTAGATTCGAGTAAATCTGGTATATACATTTATTAAAAGTTGTAAGAAAATATTTATAGACATCTAAGAACAAACGTAACATATTCTTATTTAGCAAATACGTAATTTTAAAACCATGTGTTTATATATACTTATATATAATTTCCTTTAATTTCTTCCTGAATAACTTTTTTAATTTTGATGGCCCTCTCATTTCGGATTCGGGCTTAAACTGTACTATCTTACCCGCATAACCGGGATTTAATTGTAATCGTATCTTGAAAGTTAACAGCTTGCATCTTTTCAAAGAAAGATTGCATCAGAAACGATCGAGCGATAGCTTTTCGCCAATCATAGCCTCTGTAAGAAGCAGTCATGCGGGATTTCCTCCTCATATAAAAGCCAGAACTCTCTAAAGGCTTTTTCTCTTTGTCTTTATTACGTAGCTTGCAAGTCCTTTTTTGTCACTTTGTCTTTGTCTTCGTTATGCAATTTTTGCCTGTTTTTGTGTTAACGTCTGTTTTAAATGAAATCGAAATGCTGTCCTCCATTTATTATTAAATGTATGTGATCATTAATAATAGATGGATGCGAAATATGAAGATGCTTCTTTGATTTGAATAATTCCTTATCACTGCAAAATCCGCCACCTGGATAATGAAATACGTAAAATCACCCTATTGAACTATGCCCTGTTATATATATTCCTTATAAACAGAAAATTGCATTTGTAATTTCAATGAGAGATCCAGAAACAAATCTAAAGATGACTGAATCTATTGTTTGCAACGACTATGATATGAAAGATAATATTGGCTATATAGCCAAATGAGCCAAGGTAAAAGATAGGCCGTTGGTTTTTAAATTATGGTGATTTTCAAAAAGAAGTGAACATTTGGTTCTCATTTACATTGAAGAATCAATTGTTGTATAATAGAACCTTCTACATGTTAAATGGAACTGTAGAAATCCTTCCTTGGCAGTTTTAAGAAATTAAGGACGGAACAAACACTAATATTTGAATTGGGATGCTCCTGAGTATTGTTCAAGTATAACATTTGCGGAAGAAAATTTTATAACAATTTCCATTAATATTTTTTCTCCTGCTGAGCTTCATATTGGCAACTAAGCCTTTGTAGACATGGCAAACACTCAAATGGGAATTCTTACCAAGTTTAGATGCTCGATGTAGTTTTTAAATTCAAGCTCTCGTCAGATGTTGAATATTGTCACAATTTAATTTGGCTGAAAGTACCAGAACCATAGATTGATACTCAATTGATTTTTTACATGCGACATAATCATATGATATGTATGTGTACGATTTTCACATCCATAAAATCTATTGATTTCAGCCGGGATAGAACACGCAACCTTCGGCTCACGAAGTGGCACACTACCTCTCTGCCAACGAGACGGCCTTTTCATTTATTTATTTTCAGAATTTTTCTTAGCTATGGAGAATTTATTCATATTAAACATTTTAACTCCATTCAGTAAAATACTGTTATAAACAGGAAATATCATGATACTTTTTATTATTAGTTTTAAGACATTTAACGAAAATTAAAAAGCATTCCTTAGAAGTTACCTTAATCACTTTTCTCCTAAAGCGCATAGATGATATTTTGCATTTCTTATGCGTACCACTTAAAAATTCCATTTTTTCTTCAATGTAAGAATAATTATAATAACGCTTAAAAAGAAATGTTAAACCTGGTTGATGATTTTTATACCTCATTTTAGTGTTCCAAACGAAGAAACTTCTTAATGTTTTAATAATAGCTTTATTCTAAATTATATTTTTTTCTACGTTCTTGAAACTTGCTTCAACGGACCATGAATTCCACACATATTATGTTCAAAAAAATTTCTGACCAAAATTTTTTTCAAGTTTGTTACTTGAGTCGTGAAAAGAGCAGTTAAAATAAATTCTTACAGAAACTTTTAAAATTGTTTTACGACATCTCACAATAAATTATTTGTTATTTCTTCATTAAATTCAAAAGCAAGGAAAAAATAGAGGATAACTAGTAATTATTACTCTGAGTTGCTTGTGTATAACTTGTTCATTTTGTTTCATATTCATCTGTGAGTCTCATTGTGTGGTTTTTTTCTTTGTTAAGGAGAACATGTTGAGAGAGAGAGAGAGAGAATATTAAAAGTATGAGAAACATATAGGGAAAATGCTTTGAATTTTTTCACTCCCTATCTTTTAAGAAAAAGAGTTTTTTTTTTCATACAGAATTTACGAATTATTTTTAAACATAGATTCCCTAAGAAGGGCTTCAATAATTTAGAGAGAAATAAGAGATTTAAAAAAATATATATGTTTTTCAGGAATGAATAATTGCGGTAGAATTATTTCTCAGTCATATATTTAAATATTGTATATTTCTTTGTTCCATGAGTTTAATGTGGCCGCGGTAGCCAAGTGGTCTAGGCATCTGATCATGGCTAGCGTGTCATGAATTCGATCCCAGTACCACTAAAGACCCGCCGTGTAGGGGAGCTATGCACGTTAAATCTGTCGAGAGCTCAAAAGTCCTCCCGTGGGGTGGGGTGGTAGGAGAGGAGGTGCCAGCTCAGGTGTCGTCCGCGTCACTTGACCATGGTTCAAAATTACGCGGACAGTCGACAAAAGCCCTCGTGTTGCTAAACACTGCGACGTTAATATTCACTCACTCACTCACTCCATGAGTTTAATGTTAACGATTAAAAAAAATAATTATTAATGCTCCTCACCCACGTCATAGCTCAATGAAGAAACACAGAAAGAAAAACGTATTTTCCAATAATTGGTTCCCAACTTTGATTCAAACTTTATACTGAAGTGCAAAATTTATGGTTTACCTCTATTCACTCTGTATTGAAATGATAAAACAAATAAAGATATAGTAGGTGGATAAGTATAAGACCACATGGAATACATATATGTATATATAGGCGAAATTTCACTACGAGGGAGAGATGAATAAACATTATCAAAACTGTAGGGAACAGAAATTGCAAGACATGACAATAGATTTATAAAAGGATATAGGACAAATTAAAATAATAGAGTTAAATAAAAAAACATAAAAAAGAATTATATATATGCATTGCAAATTTTCATAGAAAGAAAACTCCAAATAAAATATTAGAAATACAGTGAATACATTTAACACGAAAACGCTTTAAGACAAAATATTGGTTAACACGAAATAATACAACAGTCTCGACAAACTACTATATATATTTTCATGCATTCATTTCTTTTAAAACGAAATGAAAAACGCTTAACACTAAAGATTTCTCTTCTGGGATGAACAGAATAGGGAAAACATCTGCTGCATTGGAATGTCCAATTCCATTATTGGAAGGATTCATTATTATAGGGGCTGATGATAATGAGAGTGTACATCCTCGATAATGGCAGACAAAGATATTTCGGAGTTAGTTTAAAACTCAAAAAAATATCATTGATGCATATACCGACGGTTAAAGATATGCATATGTATACATAACTATGTAAATAAAATGAACTCCAATAAACTTACTTTTGTTGTGATATATGTTTTTTTTTTTTTACAATATCCTCTAACACTAAAAAATATTTCAGTCCCTTCTGTTTCATGTTAAGATATTTTCACAGTACAAGTTTATTAATAGTAAGTGTGATAAATTTTAAAAGCTCAAAATTATTTATGGTAAATTTTAACTACTTTATTACAAGTTTTATTCTAAAAATCCACCGTTTAAATTACCAATCTAACTATTTCGATTAGTGGGTGTTACTTAATTCCTCAAACCTGAAACGAAATTTTAAGAATTTTGAAGGATAGATGCACAAATTCTGTTATAAATAAAGCATTTAAAAAGCAGATAATACATTTTTCTAACAAATTACAATCTGTACTTCGAAAAGAAATAAAATTTGGCTGTTAATCAAAAACACCAGGAATCAATTGTGGAAGAAAGGAAGTCCTTGTTGAAATAGAAAAAAAAAGAAGTTAAAAATACTTATTACTGTAGTAAATCCTCTTCCCTCTATAAACTTCAGAAAATAAATTACAGGTTTTTCACTGAACAATTTATCGTAAGATAAATAAAATTGGTTATAAAAAAAGTGAATAAATCAATCTGTCATCAAATGTCACCAAAGGCAGTTGAAAAACGAAGAAATCGTACTTGGCCTTTTTGTTTAATGTTACCCATAGGTAAATAGAAAATATGGGTAACTTCACATGCAGTTTTATTCCATCTGCCATTTACAACTTTCAAAACGAAGATACAATATACTTTTCACACGAAAAGCGTCGCAAAGAAGCAAATGTTTCGCAAAAGGCAGTTGGACTTATGTAAAACATCTGTTATGGTTTGGATGAAGATGTCCTTTTAAGGCTTAACCAAACCATTATTTTTATTCAAAGGCTAAAACTGATGTTAAATACTATCAGAATACAGTTATAAAGCTCATGATCAACGGAAGTAAAAGTCTTTATCCTTAAGAAAACTTTGATTTTCACCAAGATTCTGCACCAAGTATAAAATGACTGAAACATAAAAATTCAATTTGTTTTCCTCCTGAGAAATGGCAATCATCCTTCCCTGCCTGTGCTACTTGTGGTTATTTCTTATGAGGATACTTAAAAAGCAATTAAATAGACTTAAATTACGAACATTCCAATGTTTTCAAAAATAAGTCAAAGATAATGTTAGAAAACACCTCCAAATTGATCGCAAAAGCTTGTTTAGTTTAGTCTAAGGTATTAGATAGAATGTACAATGCTAGGGAAAACTGCATTTAAAATTTCATGTTAAAAACTATGTTTCATGTTCTATAAAATTGGTCGCATTATTTTTGAATCAATCTTCAGATAACTTTGTTGCTGTTTCCGTGTTCCCTGCAGAATCTAGCTTGATTTGGTTTCGAAAACTTGAGATGCAGTTTTATACAGAGTTATCAAAAATGTGCCTCAGTTTTAATGCCGGGACGATAAAGTTTCATTACAGGCAGCGCTGTTGAGTTCGCTGCTAATGCTCCTGTTAAAGCGGCGTTTAAACGAGCTGGGAAATGCTGGGGTGCAGTTGCTGGTAAGGCTGTTAGAGAGACAGCTAGTCTTGTAAAATGTCTCTGTGTTGGTGTCGCTCTATCTCTTTCCTCTCTAATCTAGAGTCTCTCAAGGTGGAATACCGAAGAATATCCACCAAAGTTACACGTGATGTAGAGTCACTTCTCTGTTTGGATGTATTCGGGAAAACCATTCTATTATTGGTCCAAGTCCCCCTTCGCGCTGTGTATTTTGAAACCGGAAGGCTGGTTTGGGAACTGCGCCGGCACCTTACTGTCGGCTATATCAAGGGAGGTCAGGGGTTGATTTCCTTTAGGATATCAGTGCTATAGTGCCTATCCTAGGATTCTTTTCCACGAGAAACTGCTTGACCGTTGAGACGGCAAGCAGTTTTCTTGACCGTTGAGACTTCACTCGTTCCGAACGGGAAATGGGTGGTTGGTGAAGACCACCGCAAATGATTCATTCTTTATGAAAATACTATATTTTCAAAAGTATTACTCGTACACACGTGAAAGATATATGAAAAGGACCATAAACTCACCTAGTTTGTATTGTTAATTCTAACCTCTCGCTCCTTTCAAAGACACATTCCAGTACGTGGCTACCTAAAAGATGAACTTTCGCATCGCTGGATTGAGTGTTTTGAGTAGAATGACATAACTTTGGCTCCCCAGACCTCTCAGATCCTCTGTTTTAAAACGCTTCGGCTTTATCATGCTGGGGTACGTTAAGGACCGTGCTTACCTATCGCATGTACCTCATTTCTTTGTCGAGCTCAAGGAACTCATCAGTACTGCACTAAATACAATTGACAGGACAATGCCACAAATTGTATAGAATGAGCTTGATTATCGTCTGGACGTTTGCCGCGTTACCAAACGGACACATATTGAACATTTTTAGATGATGTACAGAACTGGTGAATTCTTGTGGTTCTTTTCATGTACCTTTCAAGTGTGCACGTGTAATTCTTTTCAAGAAATATAGCCTTTCCGAAATGAATGAATCATTTATGCTAATCCTTTACTTTCAATACTTGAATATGTAAAGCAATGATATTTTTTTTTACTTTACCGTACAGTAAGATTTATATGCATCATCAGAACAAATTATTTGAAATTCATAAGATAGACATTAGATTGTAATTATACTATACCATTTATTTATCATTTTTATTATGATTCATAAATATTTGGTTTGCATTTTGCAATTTAATAATTTCAACATTTTATAACAAAAATAGTTTATGTTCCATATTACCATTAAATAGTTTGAATCAAACTGTGTTTGATAGTTTAAGAACTTGTATTCGCTCAGTTGGAAATATAATGACCGTGCTTAAATATAATCAATGAAAATATATGATTATTTTTTGTCGATATATATTGTATGTCCCCTTTTCTTCCTAGAGACTGAAATAGTTAGAAAAGTTTCAGCCACATAACTCACAACAATTAACATAACTATCATGCTCTGTAGAGCATGCAGCAGTAATTCAAATAAGTAATTTAATGATGTATTTTATAAGAATATGGTAATTTTATTTTCTTTCATCTGAAACATTCTTTCGAATAAGATACATTTATCTAATGCCTCTGGTCTCCAAAATGCGCTGAACCCTGAAAATAATCATTATTGGAAGATTTCCCAATTTGCCAATTATATTACTTGCCAAAAAAGAAGCAAGTGGGGAAATTTATTAGTGATAATATGAAAGAACATTTGTTAGGCGGTTTTGACAAAAATTAAAGGCAGAAAAAACCCCAGCTCCATTGATTTAAGGTTTAAATTAGAAAACTAAATGACGTTTCTTTTGGAAATATTTACTTTTTTTCCCCTCTCATTCCCTTTTTTTTTTTTTTTTTTTTTTTGCTCCTACTTTTTTATTACAAATTCATTTTGAATACGGAGACAAATAAAATGTGAATCGGATATAATTGAACGAGTGATGGTAACAGAAAAAACGGTGCTTACAAGAAATGTATGTTTCTAAAGAGTCATTACGAGTACTTGAGGAGGCAAGGAAAAAAGAACTGAACTATCATATGCTGATTTAACGATCTTTTTTTCATTTTGTATTAAAGGACTTAATGGTTGAGATGAAAACTGATTAATTAAAATGAATAACTTTTCAGCTCTTTTTGAAAAAAATCGATATAGAAATCAGATATTATTACATATGTGGTGCATAAGTGCCATTAATGTTATATGTTTCTTACTTAGGAAAATAAACGCATGAATCATTCTAAAGTATGTATAATCGATATCAAACTCATGCTATTTAGTACAACTGAAATATATTATAAATTTACTTTTAAGCATATAGTTTATTTTATCAACAATCAATTGTCATTTCTGCCTGTGAGAAAATTAATAAAAAATGTAAAATAGGTTACATTAATATAAATTCACCACACACACACACAATTAATAATAATTATTAGATGTGTGAATATATGTAAGTCTTCATCGATATTTCATGGATCAAATTTTATATGTGATAATCTAAGAAATAAGTATATTATCATTGTGTCAGAAATTACTTGATGATAAGAAAATAAACTATTTTTTCCCTTTTAAAACATTTTTGAAAAAAATGTTTTTGTTGTTTTTTTTCTTAAATAATTAATAATAAATGTAAAATTGGTGACATTAATATAAATTACACACACACACACACACAAATAATAATAATTATTAGATGCGTGAATATATGTAAGTCTTCATCGATATTTCATGGATCAAATTTTATATGTGATAATCTAAGAAATAAGTATATTATCATTGTGTCAGAAATTACTTGATGATAAGAAAATAAACTTTTTTTTCCCTTTTAAAACATTTTTGAAAAAATGTTTTTATTGTTTTTTTCTTAAATAATTAATAATAAATGCAAAATTGGTTACATTAATATAAATTCTACACACACACACACACAATTAATAACAATTATTAGATGCGTGAATATATGCAAGTCTTCATCGATATTTCATGGATCAAATTTTATATGTGATATTTTAAGAAATAAGTATATTATCATTGTGTCAAAAATTACTTGATGATAAGAAAATGAACTTTCTTTTTCCTTTTAAAACATTTTTGAAAAAATGTTTTTATTGTTTTTTTCTTAAATATTTAATAATAAATGCAAAAATTGGTTACATTAATATAAATTCCACACAATTAATAATAATTATTAGATGTGTGACTACATGTAAGGCTTGATCGATATTTCATGGATCAAATTTTATATGTGATAATCCAAAAAATAAGAAAATTATCAATGTGTCATAAATTACTTGATGATAAGAAAATAACTATTTTCTTTTTTAAAAAAATTTTACAAAAATGTTTTTATTGTTTTTTTTTCTTAAAAATAGTACAAGGTGTGTGGACATTTTGAACATAAAAACTAGGACAGTTATTTTCACATATGTGTCTATGTACATGAAAACCTAGACTTAAATTAATTTTGCAGTATAATTTCCACCACAAAATCAAAGTACTTACCAGTATCATGCAAGCAGCCTACCGTATTATTCCTCAGAACTGCTTGACACCTGATTTACTAATCTCTCCAATGCGCTATATTCAATGTTCTCAGCGTTATCACAGCTCTGCCTTCCAAGAGGTTTCTTTTAGTGAAAAAGAAATGCTAACTAGTACCAAGTGTCACCATTTGCTACATCATAAAGAAACATTAATTACAATATAAAAAAACCTATCTGTTCCAAAACAATTTAACATAAAAACTTATGCTCTTTATCGAGGACATTTAAAGCACTGCAGTCTAGTTATATTCAATTCAATCAGCCATTTTGAAACCAATCTTGAATTTTAGCGTTAGTGTTCGGTCACGATTTCACAGTGAACACTTCTTGAAGTTTAATTGAGCTCATCAGATGATTTTAAAACTGTGCTACAGCATCTCTTATCTGGATATGTTTCTTAAGTTTTCAATGCCACTTTAACATTAATAATTGATGATTAACCAATTCGATCCTCATTCTGGATCTTTTTACGGCAAACTTTAAATCGCTAATTTAATTCCGTGCTGCAGTACCCTCTTCTTCTACAAGTCGCCATCAACAAAAGACAAGAATAGAATTGTTTAAAGACTGACCCGATAAAAAAGGAATTTGTTTCACTGTCTAACGTAAGAACGGAGTGCAGCCAAATAAGGGCACTTCAAATAACCTTACCCTCAAAACAGCAACCATGATCAAAAGTGGTGATCCGACAACAGCAACAAATTCTGTCAAATGGGTAACCCAAGATTTGAACACTAGGCGGCAGAACAATTTAAAACTACTGGTTGATTATACACTCCATGGAAAATCTCAGACAAGAATCTTCCGATACATCACAAGTTAAAAAAATACTGCTACCGTACCCGACAACTCACTAAGATAGTGGCCTTAATTTTAATGAAAAAAAAAAAACGTTCCAACCACGCACAAAGTTGACTGGGGTTGTATATCAACTGCATTAATGGCTGCAAAACAAGCTTCTTTTTATATCACTCAGAAAGTCCATCAACAGTAAAATGACTGGCCTTAATAGTATTCATTCTTATCCCAGTCATCTAAAGAGTGCGTAGCGTAGCATTGGACAGGAAGGTCGGTGGCTCAAACAAACACCTCCACTAAAATAACATTTTTTCATGAATAAATTCAAGAAACATTTTTACAATCTTCGTCTATTTTTCTTTATAAAATTTTAAGTAAGTCATGGAAATTAAATGTAATTCCGAACTAAAGCAATTTATATTGATCAATGTCTTATTTAAAAGTAAATAGTAGTACACTCATTTCATATGAAAGTTAATTTCTTTTTGAGTAAATGTTAGTTAAATTAACGTCGCACTATAAAGCAACACTAGTGATACCCACAACGGACCTTTTTTATTTTAAAAATATCTCTCATTCAAGTTACGAGAATGTTAGCATCTTCCTCTACTAACTACCCCACCATGCTGACGGAAGGACATTGAGCTGCTTCAACAAGTTTAACGTGAATGGGTTTTCTCTATACTTCGGATTCAAGGGAACAAGGGCATTATACACATTGAATTTTTTTTTCAATTTTAATATTAAAAAAGTAGTGTGCATTATTATTTAAACATAAAAATGTATAACACTGACAGTTGATAAAATAACCTTAAAATATAAAAAAGTAATTGACAAAAATGTAAGCAAACTTTTACAAACGTTTAGTTTTTTCAATTTTTCTCCAAAGCAATATATTTTTTATTTTTTTTACTTTTAGGTACACTTAAAAAAAAGAAAACTATTGCACTATATGGTTCTAAATTTTTTATGCTTCTATATAAGATACTTCCGCATATAGTGCACATGTTGTTTTTTTAATCGAAGTAGTACATAGTTCTTTAAAAAAAATAGTTTTATATGTAAAAAAAAGAAACAAATAAAATTTTTAAAAATTATAAACTTTTATATTTTTCTAAAATTTTAATATTTTACTAGAAAATAATTTCACATACATTTTGTGAATTGCTTCATATATGTGCAAAAAATATTTATATATTTAAGAGATACTTTTTTTTAAAAAAAATGGTACCTAAACATAAGCATGTATTATGAAATTTCAAAAATTATGTCCAACTTTAATTAAACAGAATAGAAACATTAACTAAAAAATTATTTTCGTATTTCTACAGAAAGATTAAAGTACATTTCTTAAGATCACAAAAAATCTAAGTTCCATGGAAAATTATTATAGATAAACAAAAAGTCTTATTTGTGGTATTTTACGTATTCAAGCATGTCCTGGTACGCTTAAGTTTATGTATATACACTGTTGTATTAAACCTTAAACAAAACTAGTTTTTTTTTTAAATTTTAGCAATTAAAAAAAATAGATATTTACTTTAAATCAAAATGTAAAAATACAATTAAAGCGTAATACTTTCCCCCCAAAAAATACCTTTATCTTATATCATTTTCCTATATTCCCTTTTCTGAGACAAAAATGCGTATATGTACAATATTTCTATACTTAACCAAAACAAGTGACTTGTTCAAGGATAAAATAAACAAATATATCTTCATAATGCTCCCACCATCTTAACAGGATAGAAAATTGATATTCATAAGCATATCTCTCACCGCAATTTTGTAGCACTTTCTCGAAATTCCACACTGTATTGACTTTTAACTTAAAATGTGTACCATCAAATATGCATACAACTCCCTGCATTGCTTAAACCAGTGAGACGCACCACTCTTGGAGATTCCCAATTCGGACACTCACATTCAGTCATTCATCTTGAAGCTTTTCTTGAGCGTCTACAGAAAGTTGTGCCTCCAAGTCCTATTGGTTGATTAGCATAGCATTAAGGCGCACGTCACAGAGATAAATGGATGCGGGAGCACAGTCGAGAGTTTCCGAATCGTTGGAATCGGTGAAAAGGGACCGTATATTCATGGACACGTCTGCGGCATGATTGGAGCACTGTGAACTGGAAATCTTTCAGAATTATGAATGCACTTAAGTTTGTAGTGGAGAACACGTTTATAGATTATTCTTCCAGCGGGAATTGAAAGGAGATGAATAGGATCTTTGAAAGGATGGCATACAGGAAATTGAACATTTCATTGGTTTGCTGCTGTCAGCAAATTTTCTAATATTTTTATGAATGATTAAGTCATTAATTACCATTTAACTTTTATTCGAGGCTATGCTTAGTAGAATTTAATAATCTCAGGTTAAATAGATTTAAATGTGGAATTTGATTACTTTATATTCTTTATTTTATAATTTAGCTGAACTTGAAAAGAATTTTCATTTTCATTTTTATTATTATTATTCATGTATAACATTACAATGACATTAGACTCAGTTTCGAAAAAAGTATTCAAGTTTAACTTTGATATTAATTCACTTTTCACTCTTTGAAATAATACGAAGGTTAGTGATGGCGGACTTAGCAATTTTCTAACCAAGGTCAAGAGACGAGGAAGATACTTTTGCTGGTACCACCACTTTCCAAACATCCACTCCACGTCAACGAGTGGATTATGTGCCTCAGAAGATTTTACGTACATACGCCACACACTCTACACAGAGTGTCTTCAGAAGCACTAAGTTTACAATCCGTGACTCGACAGATTTGGCTAAATGTTCGAGACCATGTTCATTTGGCTACCACAATCACTTTTCCTTTTAGAACAAAAATGCCTGTATTATACCTGGTGTCCAAAAAGTAAGACTACACTATCAGTTACTAAATACAAATTAACAAAAATATTCACTTACAGTTTTTTCTGTTATTATAATAAAAATTACAAAGTTCTTTGTTTTTTTACATTGTTTTATTGCATGATTTTAATGCGCGCACACTTTGATTTACGTGGACTACTGCAGAAGCATTCTTCAATTCGTATAATGTTATCACAGGTTAGCTAGGGTGGGTGGATTTTCATTTTGACAATATACTTTCTGTCGTCATAAATGTTTCATGTCATGTGTAAATTGTGGATCTTGAAGGGGGACTTCGAATATAGTTAGTCCAAAATTTACACTGTACTTGTGTTGCAGATTTAAATTCGATAAAACATGCTACAACATGCATTTGTTCTTGCGGTGAAGACATTTTAACGATGATGTTGCAAAACGTAAACGTAATGCCATCTAGTTTGCATTTCATTGGACAGAAACTTTAGTTTTTCCCCCTAGATGGAGTAAAAGTCTTCCCTGTAAGTAAAAATCTTCGTTCCATTATTTTTAATTTATTTTAGGAAGTGTAGTCATACTTTTGGGATAACGTATATTTTTTCACGAAAATTGATTTAATAACTCTATTACATTCTGTGTTTCACTCACTCATATGCTTCTTAAAGGAATGTTTGTAACATTAACGCATCATCATTTAAGGTTTTCACAGCCTAATAAATCAAATGTGGTTGTATAAATTTAAAATAATATAGGGAGCAATTTTTTAAGAATATGTTAATTGTAAAATGTAAAGTAAAAAAAAACGTTCATTAACAGAGAACATCATTGTTATCCATGTTACTGAGATTCCTTACACATATTAGGAAAAATAAAACGATATTCTATTTTTTATTTATTTTCTTCTTAAGTTGTACAATAGAACTGAGTATTACAGATTAATTGAAAATTATCGAAACGAAAGAACCTTCTTCAATTATTTTTTCCCCGAACACTTACTTATGAAAGATAACTAACTTTGAGGGTTACTTGTCAGATGGCGACATCTTTTTTTTAAAATTTTTGATTAAAAATAATTAGCTCTGAAAATATTGAAGAATGTTAATGAAATCCAGAAGAAAAGAGATTCAGAAAATTATTTTCTAAAACCATAGCTGAAGTCAAAAGAAAAATTTAAGGTTTTGAGGAATTACTTTTCTTTTGTATTATATTGTCATTTTTTTTAACCAAAAGGTAAAAATGTTGTACATACACAACATTACATTAAATGCTCCTTTGTGTATCCGCTTTTCGAATACATTTTTAAACTATTAACTCCGTCATCTTGATACATAATCGAATCATGGCTCAGTGCCAAAAACCAATTTTTTCTCGTTGATGGAAATTTTGTCAACTCCGGAACTGGAGTTTGTAAAGAAATGCAGTTTAAGTTTGGTGAAAACCAAGGTAAAGCTGAAATAACCACGACTAGTAATATTTTTGTTTATTACTAGTTTTCCCAGAGAATAAATGGAATTTTAATTAGGTTAGGCTAAAGGAATGAAAATAAGTTCGGCATAAAATTAATAGCATTAAGAAACTAAAATATTAAGAATTATAATTACTTTCCTCTTTCACACACACACACAAAAAATTTAATGAGAAAATGCCGAACCTTAACAAATATTCTGAGTGTGTACAATTTGTTATCGAATTTTTTGACAGATAGCATTGAAACTTATTAGCTTTACTGACAGATTTTTCCACAAATATCAGTCCAAAATGTATAATTATAAAGTAAATAAATATGTATTTTTTTAAAGTTTAAATTAGAATTTTTTCCCTTAGCATTCTGATTTTAAAATATAACAGGAAATTTGAACACGTTAATTGATATCATTGTGTGTTTGAATGATTACATAATTTTTTGTGCTTTTAAACCTTAGGCAAAACATTCTTACTTGCCTTCATACAGAATATTTGTATACATTCAGCACAAATGCGGGATTTTTACATTTTTTTAATAATGTTACTGTGTTCCTAACTTTTTATTTCAAAATGTGCATTATTTATGAGGTTATATTATATGTTTATTTTAATGATTATATCATTTGTCATGCATTTATTTTATATAAAAAATTGAATAATTTGCTTTTAATTGCATTAACACTAGAAAGACTGAAATTTAGTATATGCCCCCAAACAGTCAAAATGGCTGCTTTGTGAAAGAATAACTAATGTGTAAAGAAATTTGTCTAAAAATGTTCAGTATTTTTATATTATTTACAGTCATATAACAAGTTATTAAAAATATTAACAATAAACAAAATTACTTCACTTGGGAAAAAATGTATTCTAAAAATGTCTGAGAAAATGTGTCATCATATATATAATTGTTTTTCTAATTTAAGTTAAAAAGCAGTTAAAATGATTTCCTTGGGCAATTTAGTATTAAGTCCTTGTAATGGGATCGTTTTGTTATTTACAATATATATATTAATTATGCACACACACATATAAAGTTGAATCTCGATAATTCGAAGTTAGAGGGACCAATGAAAAACTTCAAATTATCAAGAGTTCAAATTATCGAGAGGGTAAAAAATCTCCCACAATACACGAAGATAAATTTTTTTCGAACACATTTAAATTTGAAACTATGTAATAAAACAACAATTGTGCATATGTATAAAATTATTTTAGTATTTTACAAAAGTACATATTATACACTGTATAAATATTGTACAGAAGTTAAAAGTCCTGTATTAAAAGAATATATTCAATATATGCATACACAATCCTTTGCAAATCTTCTTCACAATAGCAGACCATCCTTTCAGAACATATGTGTAGCAAGGCCACGTGTTAAGCGAAAGATATGGACAGCTGAAAACAGGTGTGGTTGGTCTATTGTCCGCTTGAAGAAGGAAAGAAATTAAAATGTCTTTTCACCTGAGGAACCAGAAAACACAAAGAAGGGGTAGAAGACTGATGGTCATCAAAGGGGCTACATCTACGTTACAGGAGTGAGACGCCGAAACAGTACAACGCAAAACTTGTAAGCTCCAACCTGTTTGCTACTGTAGTTCGAATTGTCGAGAGTCTTATAAGACTTCAAATTATTGCGTGTTGCAGTATGACAAGCCACATATTTTACTTCTAAATATTGAGTGTACCCAAACGTATTGTTTTAGTTCGAAATACCAAGAGTTATTCTAGGGACTGTGCATATACTTCGAATTATTGAGAGGTTCGTATTATTGAAGGTTTGAATTATCGAGAGTCGACTGTATATATATGTATAAAGTTTTTTAAAATAAAAAAAAAACATTGAAAAAGGAATGAAAAAACTTCAAGATCTTCCAAAATAAATTTTATGAGTATACGGGGTAAAATCTTCAAATGTACGTATAATTATAAAGTTTGTATTAAAAACTAAACACTGCTGTTCTCAATATGTATATTAAAATTCTAAACACTGGGCTTGCGATTCACCTACAGAACTTTTAATGATTTCCTTTAATTAAAAAAAGCATGTTTTAAAATATAATTAAAAATAAAGTATTATCCCTTCTTCTAATTCATTTAACACAAATAAAAAGAAACATCACAGTTCATTGATAAAATTTGAAGGACGATGCAGAAACATGCATGATTTAGTTGCAAAACCATGTTGCTGAATACTCGAAACATTATTCTAAAAAAGAAACAAAAAAAGTACTTTCTTCCGAACGCATTGTCCTCTGACAGATACAAAATAAGAGATGTACATTAACAAATAAAACCACTAAATAAAAAAACATAATGTGTGGATTAAAGACAATCCCCTCCCCCTAGCGGGGATACTGAATACAAATTTAATTGAGCTTCAAGTTTCATTCATGGTAAGTAATTGTTGTTTTTTCTAATTAAGAAAAAGGATGTTTTTATTTACCTTTTTAGTGGAGAATCTGCTTTGTTTCTTTCAATTACTTCCCAACTATCGTAAAAACAATCATTAAGTAATGTTTATTTTTGGTAATTTTTATTTCTTTGTGCTGAATGTTGCTTTAGGCTGAGTATTGCGGGTTTTGGAATTTAATTATTTCCCATAAACCTCTTAAAGCTGTAAATGAGTTTATTGGCAGGTTTTTGAAAGCAAAAGTTTAATTTCTTGCTTGTGGGGATTTTTACAAGTACATTTTCTTTTCATCAGCAATTTATTAATTCCAACTTTTTGTTAAAGAAAGTATTTTGCTATTATGTGGAAAATATTGATGAGATTATCCAGAAAATCTCTCGTCTTAAAGTGTAATTGACTTAAATATATTTAAAAAAAGAAACTATTACATTGAAAATGCTCAATTTGTACTGTGTTTTATAAGCTATAAATAAAAATTTATTACAATACAGCCTAATTTACTTGTAAATTAAGAAATGAACATCTTATCAAATTTTAAGACATTTATATAACTTTAATAAATAGTTTTTTTAAGAAAATTATCTGTAAATAAAATGGATATTATTCTATCTATAATGCTGAGTTTCCGTTAAACATTTTAATTTTCCCTTTTCTTCTCTTTCATTTTCCCTTTTATTGTTTTATCATTAACGTTTTATTTTTGTATAATATAAATAAAAAAAATATATTTCTATATGTCTGGTCCGAAATGAAATGTTCAGATGTTATAGCAGATAATCGAAAAGTTTTTAAAAACTATTCCCTTTAGAAAAATTCTAACAAAATTGGAATAATTAGTTTATTTTAATGAATGTATGTTTGAAATATGCGAGATATAATTATCCTCTTATACGCCATATATAACATTTGATTGACTTATAACTGTACAAGCAAGAATCTTAACCATGGAATGGTATTTTTTGCTTACATTAACCCAATAAAATATTTAAAAATTCATAAAATGAGCGTAATTTTACTCATGGAAATTCAGATTACTAATTTAATTTCGTAATCACAATGCTAAGATAAAAATAACGTTGAACGAAATGTGAATTTCTGAAAAATAATGAAGTGCATACGCATTCTAACTAACAAAATTGTTATAGAAGTGTACAAAAAAAAGTTTACAAAAAGTAAGCTGTTATATTCTAATTAGAGCACAAAATGAAATAAAATGTATGGAACCCGTAATTTATATTTTGATTGCAAAACCAATGAAATTAAATCTATGGAATCCGTAATTTATATTTTGGTTGTAAAACCAATGAGATATGTTATATTCTAATTTATTTTATTTTTATTACCCATGATAGACTTTAACACTAGGTTGCCCAAGAAAGTCATTTTGATTCCAATTAGAAAATTTCAATTGGAAAAACAATTACGTATATAATGACTCAATTTCTTAGAATTTCTAGAATACATTTTTTTCCAAGTGATGTTAATTTTTTTATTGTTAATATTTACTAATAGCTTGTTATATCACTGTAAATAATATAAAAAAATATTAAAAATTAATTTTAAACAAATTTTTTAAACATTAGTTATTTTTTCACAATACAATGCTTTTGGGCATCATAGGTATATACTAAATTTAGTCTTTCTGGTGTTAATTACCTAGTCTTACTTTTAAAAAAAATTAAGTGTAAGCATATACAATCTAAAGATGTTCATTAATAAAGTCACACATATTTGAAATGTGTCATGTACCATATATATATATATGTTTTATAAAGTTAGTTAAGTAAATCAAGTATTGCAGAACAAATAAAAAACTAACTATTATTTCTAAATTTTCAAAGGAACACGTGATTTAATAAAAAATGTTAGGCTAAAGTTAAACAAAAATATTTAAATGCATTGAGAATTTTCTAAATAATTTTTTACTCGTGTATACATAAATAAGTGGAGGAGAAACAAGCTTTTGAGATAACTTATAAAATTATTTAAATACAGTCGACTCTCGGTAATTGGAACTTGAAAGGAAAAATGTATAACTTTGAATTATCAAAAGTTCGAATTATCAGAGGGTAGGAAAAACCTCCCAAAATTCAGGAAAAGAATTTTTTTTCAACACATTTGAAATTTAAACAATGTAATAAAGCAACTATTGCAAATATGTACGAAATTATTTTAAAGTATTTTTAAAAAGCATATATATATATATATATATATATATAGTAACATAAAATGAAAGAAATACATGGCATAATAAAATTGATAATACAAAATAATATCACTAACAAAGCCAGAAGATCCAAACCAGATTTCAAGAAACATACTTTAAAAATGATGGAAGGGTCTATTATAGAAGAATTAACTAAGCGTATGTATAACATAGAACAGAATTAGAACTTTAAAATGTAAGAAGATATATATATAATACAGTATAAATATTATACAAAAGTTAAAAGTCTTGTATTAAAATAATTCATATTGTATGTAATTCATTTTTTTGGACGAAGTAATGTTTCTTTTTTTTTATGGCATTCAATCTAACTTTGTCAACATATTTTTCTAGAAGCGTGAAAAAGATCCGTATCAACATGATTTTGAAGGGAAAAGTTGCGTAGTTTGTTTATTGACACTTTTAGCTTTTGTCAAAATTATCGGAGTCAATTCCGATGGTCATCGAAGGGGTTTTGTTAAAGGGGACACAAGCAGAGACAATACAACACAAAATATGTAAGCACCAACCTGTTTGTTACAGACTCTACATGATAGTGAATGTTTTAATTGTCGAGAGTTTTATAAGATCATTTTGAAATATGTCTTGTAATCTGGTCAGCCACAGATTTTATTTCGAAATAATGAATGTACCAAAACATATCGTTTAGTTCGAAATATCAAGAGTTTTTCTAGGGGCTGAGCATATACTTCGAGCTAGCGAGTGGTTCGTATTATCGAAAGTTTGAATTAGCGAGAGTCGACTGTATATTAAACTGAAATAATAAAATAAATAAATTGGTAATATTTGAGTTCATTAAACAAAAAATGCTTATTTTTAAAACTTCTTTGAAAATGCATCGTGATCAATTTCAAATAAAAGTTATATCATACTTTAAATTTTAAGGTATGCACAATTGAGAGAAATAAAACATGTCACAAAAACTGGGAATTTAATATTTGTATATTAAAGTCGCACTCTGAAACAAAAGTAAGGCTATTTATTGGTTAGGCCTAAGAGAACAGACTTCATCTAAAGGGATTAAGATCTTCAACCCCTGTTCCTATTTCTAGAAACTGCCATTACTGCACTTAGCGTTTAATAAGCATTTCTCTTAAAAAAGTTTTACAGAAGTAGGCAAAGCAGTTTTATGTACCTCGCAGTCAAGTTTCAAATAACAGGAAAGTTTAAGCAGAACAGGTTAATATGGGAATTACAAAATTTAAAATTATGCTAGTATGCAAGAGGCACAAAACTCAGAAAAATAAATAAATACGAGGGAAAAATAACTCTCAAAAATTTTCTTGCAAACATGTTCAACGAATATCGTTATTATATATACACAGTTAGTAATGGTCCAGATAGAAAAACAAAAGACAAACAATAACGAAATGAAATTTGTCTGAGGAAACTCTAACTCAGATTATATACATTTATTTGAATGACGCTACTATTTTCCGTCCGATCTCTTTTTCTTCCATTTTATAAAAATGCATCACAATTCATGGAAACAAGGTGATTCATTTCAGGTCCGCCCCGTTTTTCAAGCTTAATCTCAGTACAGAAAATTCTATCAAATCTCTTGAAAAGGATTTGGTTTTTTGAATTGCAAGAGTAATCATAAAACATAACTTTAATTTAGAATGAACAAAAAGATTTTGACACAAAGAGCGAAGAAAATTCGTTTACTAATTTCCTATGTAGAGTTTTTAAATGAAGTTTTTTGTTAAGGGACACGTAACGATTAGCGTCTCCGACGAACTCCAGAAACGGGAGCTTCCTGGGAGTATTTTTTAATTTAAAAAGATGAAATTAAGAAATAATCAGGCCCTGTTTAGTTAGAAATTGTATAATGTATCTAGAATAGGATTGAAATTCTAATTGGTTTTAGGTTTATAGGATTTAGCCAATAAGCCAGTATTAGAATTTAATGCTCCGAATTTCTCAGTACTTAATTTATTTTTCTTGATTTTAAGGGGTCCGGCACTTCCATAGGAGCCCCATGTTAAATTACGTAAGTTTATGTACCTTTTTCTGAGAAACTACTTGCTTCTCATAGATGAAATTTTTACAATAGGTTATATGTACTGTCAATAAACCTTTAATGGAGGCTTTTATCTTTTACTAAAAATTAAAATAATTATGAATTTTTAAAAACAATTCCTATTCCCCCCCTAAAATTTAGTTTAAAAATACGTTATCTGAAAACTTTTGCTAGATATATCTTATCCCCTCCATTAAAATGTGTAAACATGTTGAAAATATAGTTACTGAAAATTTGAGGACCCTACATTAATTAGTTTCTGAGAAAAATGAACATAAAGGGAAAAATATTGCATTTTGAGAAAACAGGCTTTAAAGTAAACATTTGTAATTTTTGACGATTTACCTTGCATATGAAACATTTTCTTTGCCCTCTGCTTCTACAAAAGACTCTTCTAATTTTATTTTTTTTTCTTTATTTTTAGCAATCTAGCCTTTTTTTTTGTATCTCAAAATGCTTTCGTTGGGCTTCACGAATCCTACGGGTATCTAATTTTTTAAAGCATGACACGCAACTAAAACCTGATTAAATACCACTATGTTTTAAAATGATTAATTTGGCTACATGGCCCATATTGAATTGTTCAATTGCCATATTTACCCCTAATTTTAGAGTTTTAACTTCACAAACGTAGATTTTGGAATGACTGACCATATGGTATTATTAACTGGTTTTGAATCTTTCCATGTAGACATTTTTTAATAAACTAGGGTCAGCTAAATCTCTAAAAATTGGCTTAATTTCATTTATGAGGGAAGACGGCACATGGGTATGTTTTTTATGAGCATAATGCTTTTCGTTAAATACAGCTTTTGCTTTCTGAAACTTGCACCATGAATTTGTACCCGAGGGACACAATCCATGTTGAGGGCTCTCATTTGTAGATAAAAGACGGAAATAAACAGCCCAAACAGCAGTTTTCATGTTGTATAAATCATTGATAATTTTTCTAAGTGTCATACCATAATACCTCTGAATTTTAGAAATTAAAATGTCGGTGAATCGGTTGCGTCCACTTAGGCTTCTTCCATCACTTAATTTTTTTCCTCTGTTTTTACTTTTGAGATCCAAAAGACGGATACCCATACGCTTTTGGATATGCCCAATGCACTCTAATTTTTCTACTTGAGTGTCATAAGGATTCAGGGCAAGTATTGGTGAAAAACCTCTTGAGTCTTCATCGCCCAAATATTTTGTGTAACGAATGCCATAATGAGATTCGGATCTTTCTAATATCACCATTACACCTTTCACTTCCTTGCCTCCACTTATTCCACAATAGTTGGTAATACATGATGGTTCATGAACAGAATTAAATGCAGTTTTGCACCGACAATGTTTCGAAAACACTTCAAAGTCAATAACTTTTCCAGTATCGACATTCGTAGCTGTATCAATACCATTGAAGGACTGGTATCCTCTTTTCTGCCATGAACCATCTAAGGCAACAGCAATGCCACGATTACCTTCTATTCCTGTTGCCTCCTCAACAGAATTTCTCATTGATTTTTCACAGGTAAATTTAGAAGAGTCGAACATTAATTATGTATAAGTACGGAATTTTTCAGGTGGAGAGGGCAAGTTCATAAGTTCACAGAATGTTTCTGCAGCTGAACAACCTCTTCCAATAGATCTGAAAGCAAATACCAATCTGATATTTGAGTGGAAAAGTTTATTTTTATTCTTTAATTTAGTTGACGTATGAAACCATGCTTTTTTGCGCAAAAACTACAACAAAGTTCCATGTAATGCACAATTTCATCTCTTTTAGAAGCCTCCAATGAGATAGGATGGGCACAGTTTTTACAAACAGCAAAATTCAATAAAGCTTTATTCAATAAATTCAATTCTATTAAAACATTTTTTCATTATACTTTCTTCCATATCTTCATATAAACTGTTGTTTGAAATAAGTTTTCGTTTTAAAGCACTTTGAATAACAGTTTCTGTGCGGTCTGATGTGATAGCTGGAACATTTTGAGCAATCATTTTTTGAACGTCGACATTTTTGAGTTTTTTTAAGTATTTTTTTAGATCTCCCTATAGTTTTTTCCTTTAATAAAATACTGATAAATAATTTAATGTAAAACGTGGATTAAACAGAAAAAAAAAATCTGGATAAATAAATTAGAATTCACAATTCGCAAGTTCAAGCAAGAAAAATCCCATTTAACAACAAACCAAACGGAAAAAAAACAACGGTGTTGAGTTGTCTTTTCCGTTCTTCAAAGAAAAATCGTTTTATTTATGCGTAAAAAAAAGGTTATATTAGTTGTATACAAAACTAATCGCGCTGTCGTCGAAAAATTAAGCATGATGAAAGAAAGGTGCTCTTAGAGGAGCACCGGTCACGCACCAAGGAAAGTGGCTTCATTTTAAAGAATAAATAAAAATACTTCTGATTATTGTATTTCCATATATCATACATCATTTTAAACAGAAATGTTTAAACTTTTCAAAAATATAAAAAAGTAAAAATCGATCATTTTTCAAAAATTCATGTGCCGGACGAATGACATAGGAGCACTGCCTTCTTCCCCTTTAATGAAAGTGATAATAGCATAACAATCTGCAATATTATAAAAAAGGATTATAATGAGCCTTGTCCTTATGAAATTCGAAGCGAATACAAAGTGCATTCTTTAATAATTTAACCCTTCATCTACTGACGGCACACTACCACTCACTTTAAAATTACATATAATAACCATTTTCACGAATATTCTGATGAAATTAAGCAGGAATATTCTTTTAAATCCACTCTTCTAAGATATATGGCAGCACGGGTTTTATGATAAGTATTTTAGCGAGGAAGGCGAATAGTTTTATAGCAGAAATTGCGTTTTCAGCTGACATTTTGATCGGATTGGGATGATTGTCATTTTTGTTCCAAAAAGTTGTTAATATAAAACTTAGTGTCTTATTTATTTTTCATATGTTAATGAAGATCTTAGAAAATGATTTGATTTTTTATTTTAAGTGAACAGTGTATATAATTAATTTTACATTTGAATACCTTTAATTAATTAATTAGCTCTAACGGATTAAATTTCCCAAAGAAAAGTGTTTTATTTATGTCAGCGTTTCTCAAACTGTAGGGTGCGCCCCCCTTTGGAGGTGTGACACACAACTCTACAAGGGGGGTGCAAGCATATTGAAAAGTGAAAACAAAAGATTATTTTAAAAATCGTTATTTACTGAGTAAACAAACAAAATGCATTCTGACATAATAAAAAATAAAATTCACATTTACACTGATATATTACACTTATAAATGTATCAGTGCTACGCAATATATTTTTTATAATTAATTTAACAATACTAAGTTAAGAACAAGTTTAATAATTACCAGTGAAAACTTGGGATTTTCAATTATAAAATTATGTACAAAAATTGACAATTACCTTGTTAATTTGTTCGGTTTATAATTAACTCCTTCACTGCCGATTAAAATTTACCAATTCGCTTCCCAATGCCAGCCGTTTAAGTAAATCCTTCGAAACATTGTCAAGGTTCTTTTATTGCATTCTAAAGCCTTCGGAATAATTTATGGATAGCAGTGCACATAAAAGATCGTACTTCGGAAAGACGTATATATACGTCCGGGGGAAATAACGCTTTGGCTGAGCGAGACGTTTATATACGCCGGTAATACTTAAAAGATTAATGTCATTTCGTAGTTTTAGCGTCAAAGTATAGTATTACTGACATCAATTCATTGTTATTGTATGAGGGGGGCGCGATGAAAATTATCATTGAATATTGGGTTGCGAATACAGAAACTTTGAGAAACATTGGTTTATGTATATCCCTTAATTTTTAATGCAGTGATTCAAAAAAAATGCATGAAAAACTGTAGTAAACCATAATGCGGTAGATAAAGGGTTATAACATACGGAAAAATGTATCTTAAACTATAATGTCAAAATGAATTTTGACATTTAAGGTTATCTGCCGTAGAACATGCATTTTTAAACAATGGCAAGGACGACACTTGAGGTATCATCGCATCCTACAAACTATTACACTACGTCAAATAAAAACTGTGGAAAGATTTTCGCTGTATCATTCAAAAATTTGAAACAAAGTAAGTTGAGAAATCGGAACATTGCTACTTTTTTCCTTACATACTTTTATCTATACAGTACAATTCTTTAAAAAATCACATGAATAAGAGAAATTGTATTACGAAGTAAAAGTTTATTTCCGTCTAGGCATCCCTTTTAAGCATATACAAAGGAAGAGATTACTTTTAAACGTAAATCCATTCAAGGGTGTTATTAAATCTAAGTGCTTTTAGTTTCAGGCTTTTTTTTTCTTGGGGACACGTACCACTTGGAAATATCCCCGGATCCAATTTAAAGCTTTAGCACAGTCAAGAAGTTCTTGTTGAAGCCTAAACGGGTGACATTTTGATTGATTGGTAAGGACGACGGGTCGGAGAAGAGAGGGAAGAAGACAATGACCCTCAGAACATTCTTCTTTATTACCAAGAGACAGTAGGCACTGGACCGGTTTCTAGTTCCTTTCAAGAATGGTAATTCGGCCAATTTGTCTTTTGTAGTGGAAAAGCATTTAACTATTACCAAAAACTGTGGAAATTGTTTTGACTAAATGTCTTAACTAAATCAGTGTGTTGTCGTAATGGTCATTTATTAATGGTAAATGTTTTCGTGCGCTGATATTGGTTTTATTGGCTTTATAAAAATGAGATCATATAAAAAAGTGTACTAGCGCTTGTTGATATTTTAACATATCAGGTAGTGTGAGAAGCATGCATTTTTTAAAAAAAAAACTACTTACATATACTTCCGCATTATTTTTGTTGTTTAAACCTCTCAAATTAGTACAATACTGAATGCAGTAGAGTATGGAATTTATGCGAAATATATTGAAATACGCTGAAATAGGTAAAAAATACTCTACTCAAAATTCAATTCCACTGTTCTATATTGATGCATATATTGATTACGTTATTGAAGGTAATGAAGTTACATCCTAAACATGTTTCATAAGATGAGATAAAATTAAATTCTTTCATTTTCATCACCAAATTTATTAACATTAGTATATAAAAACTGTTATACATAAAAGAAGCTTCTAATAACATAAACTAACTTTAACTTTTAATAACTTTTTCTTTAAGAAATACTGGTTTTAAAATATATCAGATTGCTCTCTCTCTCTCTCTCAAAGAATTTTGTAACTAAATTATTTTGACTAAAAGAGAAGGTCAAATGTAGTTCGAAGAAAAAAACATTTTAAGTAACTATTTAAGCACCATTCTTTTTAAATTTCTCAACTTATTGATTTTTTTTACCATTTGTAATACTCTAAAGCCCGAACTTACGAGTCAGTTTTTTACTCAATAGATTGTTAATTGACTTCCATGTTTCATAATAAAATGATAGATTTTTTCCCCTCTAAATTCAAGCCACAAATTTTTCACAATTAATTTTATTTATTAACATTAATTGTTAATCAAATGTGATTTACATCTTACTTTCACTAAGCAATTTTAAAATAATGTCAAAGAATAAGGTACAAATCAGTTTTTATTCTCATGAATGCAAATTACACATATTTAGTTTCGTCGTTATAATGTTTTTACTAAGCAATTCATAGCTAGAGCATATCATTCATAAGCAGCAATATTATTTAATTCATTATTCTTCTAAAATCTCTTGTAACATTGGAAAATAGAAAAAAGCTGAAAATCATTGTGAAGTTATTTCACAAAATTTTATGTTATCCGTGTCAATTAAGATTGGAATAAAATTTCAGAAAACACTTTCAAAGATTTTTTTTTTAGAATTGATACCATTTTGGCCTATTCAAGTAAATATACTAATGTAGAATATATTATTATATATTTTTTTCTGTGATAATCTTTGAAATATTGTTTTTTCAAAATACATAATTGTTCCTTTATAAGCTTTAAATATCGTTGTAAAATTTGATATTATGTATCAAAAATATATAAAATTTTCATTTTGATAACATAAAATTAAATTATATTTTTAATCAATCATACGTTGACTTTATGCTTTTCAACACAAGAAAGGGGTGGTAGCCAAGTGGTCATGGTCATGAACTCTCTTCCGAGGTTGCTGAGTCGTGGGATTGATTCCAGGTAACACTGAAGAACTTTTGTATACGAGGAGTGATGTGCATTTAATTTGTTGAAGCTCTAAGTCCTGTGGTAGGTTATCAATAACACTTGTGTTCCTTCAAAATACGTTCGTAAACGTGACGTCTGATTTTAATAAAAATCAAATCATACCATGAGTAATTCAAATGTTTTATAACATTTAGCACAGTTGTAAAAGTCTTGCTCAAATAATAATAAAGCAGTTGTGTTACAACGCGTTATCAGAAAAGTATCGGTTTCATTTAACGAGTATTTATTTTAACCCTTAAGAATCGAGATGAAAGAAAATGCTTAATAGAAACATTTCACTTTGAATTTATTTCTTGAAAACACCACGAGTTCTGAATTAAACATTTAATTAATTTAATCCTAAGACAAATGTGGTATTTCGTTTCTATTCTACTTGATGACGCTTCCTTTGCGAATCAAGTTATGCAAATTATCAAACAAACCGTCATTATTAGGAAAAGATTTAAAAATAAACCTTATTCAGGAAGTACAACAAATGAGCTCTTTCTTTCAACATATTTGAACACATATCATGAAACTAATTAGTTCTACTAAAACAAGTATTATATTTTAACTGTTTTTATTTTAAGCACGTTTTCTTGAACCAAGCCATTACACGGATTTTTTTTTCTTAATATTAAAGCTAATTAGTCATTTCCTATGTTTGGAGAAATAATGAAAAGTGATGTGTTCTCTATTTTATGTTAACAGCACCATTAATTGAATTGGTTTATTCTAATTTAACAGAAACATCAATGATTGAGAAGAAAAACGTGACTTGACATCGTTATTGTCAGTGCAGATAATTTTTTGAAAAGCAATTATTTTACTGATACTTCTTTTCCCCCTACTTTTTTTTTATCGTCGTCATACGGATTCATTTTAAACATTATTTTTGGCGAAATTTGATGATTTTGTATTATGCATTGATGGTTAATTTATTTTCACGAACACGCTCAATGCTAGAAAAAAAAAATAACCTAAATTAAAATAAAGAACGAAAAACTGGCACTGAAACTGAACTAACTAAACAAAATTACAAGTGGTTTATTTTAATAATAACATCGTCTGGATCCGAAATATCGCAATGCAGAAAGTAGCAACTCCTTTGGATTATGTTTTTTTTAGTAATGGAAAATAATGTTAAGAACAAGACGACAAATATTTAATATACACTGGTCTCCAAAGACGATAAACAAATAGTGACATAGTGGAGAATATTAGGCTCAGTCAGGTTTGGGGCCACAAGCTGGATCTCACAAAGGATTGCGTACTAAGCATCAGTCAAGCTTTTGAGGACCTAAAATCCTGCCCCCCCCCCCAATGCGAGAGTATACTTCGCACCATTCGGTGCAACATGACTTTTTTGAAACTTACCTTTAAAAAAGATTGCAATAACAATTAAATGCATAGTTTTTATGAGTAATACTTTAACCCTTTGAGGTTCATCGGCGTATGTATACGTCTTTTGAAATGCGATCCTTTTATTCGCCATGCTTTCACTACGACTCTTCCTAAGGCATTAAAATGCAACAAAATGACCCTGGCAGTGTTTGCAAAGGATTTACTTATTTGAAAGAAAAATTTGCGTACTTTATACCTTTTCTGTTCCTTCAATAAACTGCATACGCACGTCTGCGTGAAAAAAGGAGGCACTTAGGAGCAAATCGCGCAGCTTTTAATGAGCATTTAAGAGGTTAAAAAAGCATGTACAAAAAATACATTAATACTTTTTAAGAAAAGAACATTTATATGGAAAGCAGAAAATATGTGCAAAAATCAAATTTTCAAAATTCCGTGTAAATTTTTTGTGCATGGTTACTTATCATTTATATATATCGAAGTGCTACTCAAACTTTCAATATATGAGACCCAATTTTCAATCAAAATTTCCATTGCGGACTCCATACAATAACAATACATTGAACGCAATAATGTACTTTGCCGCTAGAGCTACAGCATGACCTTAATTATAAACCGTACAAATTATCAACGCAAGTATTAAATTTTGTATAAGTTACTTGTTTGTATAGCATATATTTTAAGTTACTTTTAAGCAACACAGGCTATGTATTAAGTTATTTTTCCTTTCTAATTTTTAAATCAAAATATTTTGAAATATATTTGATTAAATTAAATATTTATTAATATTTTATACGTGTGTATATGGCTGCATCGGACCTGTATTCTTCATAGATAAGTAAAGGTTCACAAATTCAACACGAGGGCTATTGGCGACGAACCTCGTCGTTTTGAACCATGGTTAAGTGACGTGGACGACACCTGAGCAGGCACCTCACTATCCTAATTACCACCCCTTACCAAAGGAAGGGCATTGAGCCCCAACAGATTTAGGGGAAATAGGGAGGTGGGTCTTTACTGGGGCAGGAGGCTCAAACTCATGATACAACAGCGACGGTCTTGGATTATTACCCCTGAGCTACCACATCCACACAGATACTGAAATTTATGTCTACGGAGCTAAAATTTCCAAGAATAATTGAGCAATTATCCTCGCTGATATATTATTGTTTTATATATAAGGATAAATAAAAATAATAAACATGTTTTTCATGATTTATTTTACAAACGTGCATAAATAGTTCATTTTTTTAAATTAATTCTCATAAATATTTTGTTTTTTTAAGGGTTCATAGCACAGTTTTCTCAAATGTAGTTTTCGAGTTCGATATAAATTTTAGTTTTCAACATTGTACTTTTGCATGAAGAGTTTCACTTAAGATAGGCAAACATGTAATTATCAATTACATTAGTTTAAATATTATTTATCTTGAAATCTACCTTTTGTTTCCGCGTAGCAATTTTACATTAAAATCAGGTAATGAACCCAAGTACTTTTTAAATTTTAATTAATCATTTATGCTAATTTTACAGCTATTATTCGTCATTATGTTAACTTCATAAAGAAGCATAATATGTAAACGCTTTCTTTCATAATCCAAAAATTTCAAATTCAATATAAAACTACTAAAAAATGAATAAATATTTATATATTTCCATAGCTTTATTTATACTTCAAATGCATTGAAACGCATCTAAGTTGAAACTAACAAAGGCTTTTACAAATAAGCTAAAATGAAATTTTCTCAAAATATTCAGAATGAAATAATAATACATGTTAACACTTTTTTTCAAATATAATTCAATGAATAAAATATTCAATTTGTGTTTATGTACAAAACTTTGTTGTGGACTTGTTCATAAATTCCTTTCAAAAATGCAAAGTGCATTGCTATGTATTTATGTTGCATATTTACGAATTATGGCAAGAATTTAACATCATTCTCTGTAGCGTGTCTTTAAAATAATGTTTTCAAACGTGTTGCTTTTTCATAATCTTGACAAAACTTCAGTAACAAAAGCTTAGAGATTGTTGGTAATGTTTTCATGATAAGAATTTAAAAATAAGATAAAGTTAGCAACAAAGACCTGAAGTATATTACTTATTCATGTGTTTTATTTCTCATTCCAAAATTTTTCAATGCAGCATAAGCAATAATGCTTCTTCTTTTTATGCCTGTCGTATGTGAATAAAGGTCAGCAGAAAAGAAAAAAAAATATGCCTTCATGAATTATTCATAGAAAGTAAAACTTAAAAACTTTCATCTCAATGTTGTGTTTCCCCTCCTGCATTCTTAATTGAAGATAACTCCCTCTGAATATTCCATTGATGATATAGACAACTGTACCATTTAAATTTTTAATTCTTCCTGGAAAAAGAATAATAACAAAATATAATTTTTAATGGAATCTTAAAACTCAAGTTTAACTTAAATTGGAGGAAATTTAAGCTTTATTTATTTCTTGAAACTGGGTAATATGAACTTATTTTCTTCAGTAACTAAGCATTTAAATCTGTATGCTTAATATGCACGTGAAAAAGATTTTTTTTCCCCCGAATAAATGGCGAATTCATTAGGACGAAAATGAATGCACTTTGATTTAAGTTTTGAAAAATAAGGTTTGTTTAAAATATAATTAATGCAGATAAAAAAATAATGAGTAGCTTGATTCAAGAAAAAATTTACATATTGTAACTTCTGCAAAACAAATATTTTAAGATATGATGACTTAAGGATAAAGTAATAAGTAAAAATGTGTGTTTTTTCAATTCAAAGCATTTTGTAAATTGTTAATAAAACGATATATTAAAAGTTATGAGTTTGAATCTTCATTTTTACAGATAAGTACACATGCTCATGATATTTGAGTGGTCTTGATCCCTAATGCTACCTCAGAGGATTGTAGGATTGTTTGAAGAAAAACTTCTTTTCGCATTTCGCTTCAATTTCAGATAATCATGAAACGAAATTGCACTTTAATTTAAATAAATGTTGCTAATTCATTATGTTACAGACTCTGTGTTTTATAATGAGATATTCCTCTAATAGTCATTAAACATATAATACAAAAAAATTTGAAATGGAAATATAGATTAAAATAATTGAATATAAAGTGGTCTAAATTTTAGTCATGCAGTTTAAATTAATGGTTTAAAATTTATAATAAAGAAATAAAACAATGTTCTAGCTCAAAAGACCAATTTGGCAGCATGGGAAGAAAAACCCTAGTTAGAGATGACAGAGCTTGCGGATAGCCCATTGTTAAAATGCAACTCTTATGGTATAAATGTATTTATATAATAAGTTAAGATATAAAATCATGTGCTAGTTCTACTTTTAAATATAAAGGGTTTTAATTAGTTTGACCCAATACAAGGTGTATTTTTTATATCTGTACTTTCAAACAATTTTATGCAAGTTATAAATTTCATATCTGAACACCACCACCACACACACACACACAAAGAAAATTCTACGAAATACGAATATGATTAATTAACAGTCCAATTAACTAAGAGACACTAGACGACAGATGAAGCTCATGTACCTTTGAAATTTGTACATCTACTTATTATATATATCAAAATATTGGAGCATCTCAAACGTTTTATCTAAAGTTTTGGCATCACTGGAATGATATTTAAACTTAAGTGTTGTCAGACGAACAGCAGAAGCAAATGATATCTCACGCATTTAAAGTTCAAACTTTTAGGTGTCCCAGAGTTTTATCAGACACATGTGACCAGATTTCACTATTAATTTTTGAAGTGGAAATATAATGTTGCAAGATGAGGTTATCCGATCAATAAAAGTGAGCATATAAATTCCCAATGTTTAATAATAAATGAAAATGAATACTCTTGACACGTATTAACAAGCAAGTTAACTATGTTAATCCAAAAGTTTTTCTAATTCTTGCCGTTTTAAATTTTATGTAAAATATATTATTTATTAACAGTGAGTGTGTATTTGTTAGCAAGTAGTAGATTGGAACTAAAAATCCAAATTCTTAGTAATTCAAATTAGAAGAAAGATGTACCAGTTCAGAATTTCACTTTTGCCCCTTAAATATAGATCAATACTATGAGATCAATACTATGAGATCTGTTGCCTATAATTTGTCTTCTAGTACACAATTAACCCTTACGCTGTTGAGTTTTCGAAGTTCGTATCGTTTGTTGTTTTAAAAGGCGTGTATTGGACGGCGCGTTTATCCCCCTCCCAAAAACGTGAATTTAATATAGTTGTAGTTAATTAATTATAATAAAATTATCAAAGTAATAAAATAAAATAAATAATAAATACTAAATAATTAGTAATAAAAATTCTTAGTACAATTTTTTTTAAAAAGCAACTTTTATCTTCAAAAATTTCAGAATATTCACTTTCGTTATCAGTTGACTTCCCACTCACTTTTAGCTTTTGAAAGCCTAAAACTGATGCCACCTCACACAACTAAAAATGAAGTACTAATTCTCGTGAAATATTGTATTTGAATCTCTATCATTCAGTCTAGGTCTGTTATCAATAAGTAAAAGAAACAACTATCTTTGAATGCGATACACGCTTTATTGCAACGTTTGAAAAAGTACAAAAACTAAATGGAGGTGTGCATCGCTTTGAGGGATAAACTGAGCTGATCTTGACGTTGTGGAATAGATTAAGATGAAAGCGTTCAGTGCATTCGTAACGGTCTAAGGGTTAATTCAAACTTCGCAAGATCTTTTAATAGTTTTATTATTGACATAATTTAATAATGTAAGCTTTTTTTGTATTTTAGTATAAACAATATTAACTTATAATTTTAACAATGCTTATATATTATGTTAACAGCTACAATAGAGCTAAGAACAGTAATATCCAATTTTTTTTCTTCTTTTTCAAGTTCTTCAAGAAGCACCTAACATGGCATAACATATCATGTAGTAAAATGTATTACCGGGTGGGCAAAAAGTCCGTATAAACTATAAACAGTTTATAAAACCCGGAAATTTAAACAAATAAAAATGGTTTGCAGGTTTAGCAACGGTAAATCACGGATTTTTTTAAGGTAAGAAAAACATACCTGCCGACAGATGGCGCTTGTTCAAACGACTGAGTTGGAAATATGCAAATGAGACATGCGATTACAAATATTGATCCATATCTAATTCTCCCTGGCATGCCAACTAAGGGAACAAAAATGCTGAGCGAGAAAGTCAATTCTTTGTTGGTAAAGCTGTTTTTCATGAACAAGGAATCAGCGACTGTTGCACTGCATAAATTCCGACTTCAGAAAAATATGAAGACTGGAAAATCGCCTTCAGCAGTGGTACGCCTTATCAAACTTGTTTAACTGTTTGAGGAAACTGGATCGCTCAAGGAACGTGTGAGATCCGGACGACCAAGTCTAAGAATCATTAACAAGCGTTGGAAGTGTACATGGCATCATCGGTCTCCAGATCTGATTCCAGTAGACTTTTGGCTGTGGGGATATTAAAATTACCGGGTCTATTAATCCCGTCCATTCAATCTGTCGAAATTGAAAGATGCCATGTATTTAGAACCGAAAGCTGCCATGTATTTAGGCGGAGATTCTGCATTCTGCCGCTGCTGGATTTGTGACATGCTTAGAATGTGTCATCCCTTGTGGTGGTGGTGGATATATGGAGCACATTCCTCTGTAATAAATGATTTTATAACGTTACGTCTGTTATTTGCGAGTCTTTTCCTTCAGTTGTGTACAAAACGCCACCTATCGGATATTTTTTTGATTTTTTTTTTCTTTTGCTTATCTTAAAAAAATCCCGTGACTTATCGATGCTAAACCCACCAAAACATTTTTTACTTTGTTTAATTTTCTGAATTTTATAAATTTTAAAATTTTAACGGACTTTCTGCCCACCGGTATTATATATCATAAAATATTATATATTATATAATATAAAATTCACTGGCGAGTGTTAAGCTTTTCAGACACTAGTGAAATCATAAATATCGACATTTTACTCTCACGTGATACACTAACAAGTCATTGTAAACCTTTTACTTTGGTATACACACCCAAAACCATTCTATATGCCCTTTCAGATATGCGTTTCCCACTTTGGGGACCACTTGCTTAGAGAATATCCTTATGTTTGGAAATATAAGGAGAAAATTTATATTGAAAAAATTATATGTCTAGGACAATGATTTTCTCAAACTGTGGGGTGCGTCCCCCTAGGGGACGCTACATTGGGGGGCGAACATATCGAACAGTCAAAAATAAAGCATTATTTTAAAAAAGTATTAATTAACTGAAAGGAAGCAAAACAAAATAAATTCTGGACTATGAAAAGCAACATAATACGTATCCTGTAACTTTAAATATTTATTACTAAAAAGTAACAATGCAAAACTTAGTTCTTATATTGAGAATTTGTACAGTTAATGATGGCGTCGTATTGTAGCTTTAGGGTTAAAGAACATTATTAAAGCGTACAATGCATTGCTATTGTATGGAAAGGGGCGCAATGAAAGTTCTGATTGAAAATTGGGTCGCCAATACTGAAAGTTTGAGGAATACTGGTCTAGAGTATAATTTCAGATTATTAAAAATTTAAAGAATAAATTTCTTCACACTGGCGATTAAATTAGATACAACATAGGGATAAATTTATCCTTGGACACATCTATAGAATAAAATGATGCACGGAGATATCCTTAGGAGCGTATTTATATTTTAAAAAATATGAAAATAAACTAAAATCTAAAAAAGTGTGCGTATATATTAATAAAATATACATATAATATATATTTCCAATTGAATGCTAACAGATGTAAGCTTAGAGAATGTATTACATCTAAAGTTATAAAGAATCAATTCATACATAGAAGAGATTAAAGATGCCACATTTTATGTGGTTTTAAAATATTCTGAACCAGTATAGCATTGTTGCCGTTACTGTGACGTACCTAAAGTAATATAATTTATTTGTCGAAATAAGGTAAAATATTATTGCAATTTAATGAGTTGGAATTAAATATTCCCGTATTAATAACAAGACCAGCATCCGAAGATTTGAAAAAAAGTATCTGAAACTTTTTCAAAAATAGGATTTTATTAATGTTTTTAAAATAGTACGATTGACTAATTATTATGTATAATGATATCTACTTTAATTCACTTTCAATGATCTCATCCTTTTTGTATACTTAAAAAAACAATTCCGATCAGAATTCAGCATACATTAATTGAAATAATTGGCTAAGTACAGGAGTTCAAATATTTTTAGTGAAATTTAGTTCTGCTATATATGCATAACTTAACTCAGTGGCGCAACAGCCTCTTTGAGGGCCAAGGCCTACTGTTCCCAACTCAGTATACGCGACTTTGGATCTTAAGGTGCATGAACAAATGTTTCGGTCAAGGGAACCGTCTGACGCGAAACCTCCAGTGGATTTGCTGAAAGAGACAAACAAAAGTGTTGGTATTATGAAATTGACACCAATAATATAACTTCTCCTATAAGTTTAAAGTTATTAGATGAAAATATATTTTATGCTATGTATTATACATATACATGTATCTGTTCAATTATAATGGAAAGAAATATAAATGCTCAAATTCATTTTTCGATCTTTAAGATATTGCAGCTTACCGGAAAGAAATATAAATAAAGAGTTGTATGTTGTGTTCGGATTTTCTTAAAACTCAGATTAATTTTATCTCTTTTTCTTCAATTCATCAAATTTTTAATAAATTGCGTCAATTTATTCACAGACAAATGATTAATTTTAAATACTGTAAAATCTGGGGCATAACGCACACTTTTAATGCACAAAATAAGATCGAAATAAATGGGTGCGCGTTGCACGCCGCGTATAAAAAGGATAGATGTAAAAAAAAAAAAAGAAAGAAATGATCATAAAAAAATTGCACTTCTATATAGATCGAAGTACTTCTTAAAGAAGTAAAAGAAATGACATACCTTATGGACTTAAAGGTTTGTGTTTCTGAAAGCCTACTATTTCTTTAAAAAAAAATGCCTGGAATAATATCTCAAAATAAAAGATTTTAAAACATAAGCAACATACTTACATTTCAGACTTCTTCGTAAAAAAAAAGGGTTTGTGTTTTTCAGAGAATATACCAAGAAATTAAAAGAAAAATACAGTTTGAAATACAAGTGCATGTTCTGGATTGTATAAATACTCGTATATACGCCAGATTTTACGGTACGTTTCTTTTTAATAAAGAAATCGTTTTAAGATTTAATGTGTGATAGCTGCATCAATTTTTTTTAAAGAAATAAATCCATCATCAGAGAAAACAGGCATACAATATGATTTAAACTTTCCCACACATCGCAGTAAAAAATATCTTTCTTCTTAATACACGTAATATATAAGAGTACAACATATCTTAAAATGTACGGGTTTTTGCTTCATTAAAGAAAAAGAAAACTGAAAGCTCACATTTAAGGACAAATATTGATAAATATAATTCCAATCTCACCCAGTTAACTAACTAACAAGAAAGGACTTTTTAATACGATAATCAATAAGCGATGCACGTTTAAAATGCTATCTATGAAGGAAGTAATGCGATTCTGAAACATTTATTTTCTAATGGAATATATGCCAGAAGCATAAGGATAATAGATGATTATGATTTATTGATAAAATTATATATGAGAAAATGTCACATAAACATGTGGAAAAAAATTCAATTTCTTCGCTTTAATAGAAGGCTCCATCACTTTTTATGACTAAAATTTATTATAAGCATCATATTGATGAAATACTTATTCTCCTCTGGTTTTATATAAAATTAATGCGAGTGGCAATGAAAGTGTTTTTAAGTTTATTTGTTTAATATAATATTGTTTTTTGCATATAGATTTGGTATATATGCGTGTATTAATATTCTTCGTACATCATACGCGCATGCATATAATTTAACTAACGTTCATATATAGTTAGTGAACAATGCTTGTTAATTATTTCTACTATTTATAAAGTGTTACATCTAAGCAAGATTGGCCAGTTAACCATTAAATCCATAATTTATATATACACTACTTTTACTCTACGGATCGTGCATATCTGAAATGTTCCTAATACTTGCCTGATAATAAATTTGCCTTGAACATTCTCATTTGTAGCGCACTGATGAATAGAAAACTATTTTACTATAAGTTTTTCCAGTAGAAAATGTACGGTAACTGAATATATATTTAGAAGTCAATGGTTTTTTTGCAGTAAACCTAATTTTCATTAATATCGCATTTCAATATGAATATAACTGAAGGATGGGATTATAATAATAAAGAGTTTATTTTTCAAATTAAAAAAAAATCTTCAAAATCCTTTAAGCATTTGGTTTTTAGTCTTTCAATATATGTTGTAGATACGTCATAATTTTTATCTGATAAATAAATCCATTTAGTTATACACATCTTGTAGACATCTAAGCACAATGAACTTCTGGTGTACATTTTAAGATACAACTAATGTTTAATGGAGATGTACATTGTACTTAATTGTTAGGATTTCTATAGATTTTTTTTCCAAATTAAAAAGAAATATCATAAAATATTGTGTAAAGCTTTGGTCTAAGCTTATAAAAATGATTTTTAAACAAAATATTTGTTCTGTCTGAAGAGTATCAAAAACAATAAAATTAGAATACTAAAAATCGTCTTTTTTAGAAATAAAATATACATTATCTTTTAAATCATTCATAATCAAATTTGATTCTTTTGATCGATTTAGCCCATTCTTTACCATTAAGTAACATTTTCAACTTTACTTATGCATTAAATAGTAATTAAAATATAAATACAGTATTTATAAAACCAGTTAAAATTCGGTTGTTTGTTTGAATATTTTAGTTAATTTTGATAGCACTTCAAATCGCTTTACTTAGGTATATGAATAACAAGCACAATAACAACAAGACTATTCATGAAATGGTATGAATATCAGATATATAATTTTTTTCACTTAATAAGGAGACATAAAAGGTATTTTTCAAATAACATTAAAGATGAAAATAATTTCGCGATTCTGAATTTAAATGTGAAATAGATTCTGCACTATTTTCTTGCATGGAATATTTATTCTTTTATTTTCAAAATTTAGTAAAAAAAATGTTGTGATTTACGGAATATTTTGAGTAATTCTAAGATTTAAAAACTTAGTGATGTGACGTGTTTGATTTTTAAATAAATTTAACCTTAAAAATATGGCACAAGTTATATCAATGTATGGTCCCTCTTTTAAAATCGATTACAGTTTTAAAAACATTGAAATAAACCTAATCAATAAAATGAGAAGTTATGGAATTTTTTATTAAATCTCAATACATGCTGAATTTTTAAAGCAGTTGAGAAAAGTACGAAACAAATTTAATTTAGTGTTCCCCTTTCTTTTAATACTCAACTAATTTTATGATTAAAAAAATATATATTCTGGATATTTTGGAAGAAATACTCCTTTTTCCTAGAAACAGGTCAGCATCTAAAGATATAATATGTTCTTAACAAATATGTGATTTTCCATAGTACTGTTTCGTCATCATTTAAAAATAACGAAAACTGCATAAGTACACTGAAAAATTATTCGAAATAAAAATAAAATGCTCCATTATCACTATATATGTCGGTCAAAAGTGACTCATTCACACTCACTCGACACGAAATTTCATTAACAATTAGACCCCTACATACTTGAAATTCGACAAGTATGTTACTTTTGTGAAGTAGGGTTCCGATAATAACGGGTTTTATGGAAGTTATCTCCTGTTGAGGTGGTGAAGTACGGAAATGAAAAAAGGTAAAAGAATATCATTTTTTAATACAGATTTTAAATTTAGCTTTTATGTATCTTTTGTTGAGTACAAATCCACTAAGAACAGGTTTTACGGAAATCAATTCCGAAGAGTGAGATACAGGGGTTTAAAAAGTAAATATATTTCTTTTTAAAGTACACAAATCCTTTCTTTTAAAAAAAATTAGAATCGAAGGCTTTTAGAATATTTTTCAATACAATCGAATTCAATTCAATCAACACTATGATTTAGATATAAATAGCTGAAAAACAACATATAGTCGTGCAACATCTTGAAATTCCTAGAGAAGCAGGTGGAAAACAGATAGCTTCTATATATAAAACTACAGTAATTTCTAAAATATATTTAATATTAGAACAATAGTCTAAAAGAGAGAATATGCTTGCCACACAAAAATTTTATTGATTACTTAATTAGAATGGTATTTTTTAAATTAATAGCACTTCAAACTCTTTACAGGAATGTTTTCATGCATTTTATTGCAATAATTAATTCTCTAATATTTTTGTTACATTGTTTTGTTATGCTACATTTGAAGTTTTATGATGTTCGTTCCACTAACAATACATGAAAATATATATAAACAAGCAGATTATTCTATTAAATATTCAGTTGCAACTTGATAATCGGCTATGTTTTGATTGCAATTATCCTTTAATTTTTTCTTTCATTATCTTTAAATTTACATCTAATTCACCCATGTTGCATGTATTAGAATGACAAGGAATGCTTTACCATGAAAAGATTGCAAATGTAATTGTAGACATTATCTACTTAATTACGTAAAACCATATATTACCTTATAAATTATTTCCTAAATATTTTAATCCTTCTACATAAAATATCATTCATACAATAAATCCTTATAAATTATTGCCTAGTCCATTAATAGTTTATTAAAATTAAAACATTGTGCAACGCATATTTCATGATAAACAATGCAATTTTTGAATGAATATAATTGCACAACCTGAGGCAAAAATCACTTAAATTAATATATATGTTAAAGTATAGGAACAACTAATCATTACGCCAGTATTACAAAAGTCATTACAATTGTATTTACAATTGTAACTGGTTTAGTATAACAAATTCCGCTAAAAGTCTTTTAGACAGACACAATATCTTCTCTTTTTCACCATTTTCTTCTCGAAATTTTAATCAAGCACTAAATCATTTACAGGCTTCTTTGTGTTCAATAGCTTCAAATTACGAATAAGAAATGATCTTAAGTAATCCAGCATCAACACAACACAACTCCTTCTGAGGAATATAATAGAGCAGTCTGAGACAAAAGCAAGAGGGACTAACATAAATGTTTCCGGGAGTAATTAGCCATCTCTTCTTAATTAAGCTTCTCCCATGCAACCAAGCATTCAGCGCCGATAAAGGGAGGCAATGTTTACTGTGAGAAGTGTCGAAATCTCCACCATGCTTTAACGGTTTTGTTGGCTGATGACATATTATTTCGCATTGATTTCCGGGGAGATTGCTTTGGTAGCAGTTGATTGCGATATGATTGTGAGACGGTTTCTCTTTTGCGAGGGAAGAAGTGTTTATTTGGCGTAATATCCTTAAATTGGTTTGTTGGGCTTTGACCGGAATTAATTTCGGAGCTGAAACATGAGAGTTGACTGAAAATTATTCTGCAGACACACGCGGGTAAACATTACAGATAATTAGCGTTTAAGCAACTGTGATGTTTTGTGCTTGCAATATTTTGCCGATTAAAGTTTGTCCACGAAGATGGGTAATTTAAGCAGGGTTCTGATTCAAGATATATTATTTCTTCAAGTTTAAAGTAAAATATAATTAGTTCTATTCAGTCCCTTACGGTGCAAGTTCTGGATACTTGATGGTTTTAAGTTATTTACAGTCCGAACTGAAAATGTTTTCATCATTAAGCCTTCGTAAGATGTATATGATTTATAAGCTTCAGCTTCAAGCCCTTATTTCACAAAATTGTTAAAAAAATCATCAATTATAATAAATATGGTATATTGTGTACGGAATAATTCGTATAATTTAATGGACAGCAGTGAGTTAGTGATATTTTATAAATTTCGCTCTATAAAGCAACACAAGAGCTATTGGCAAATAGCCCCACGATTTTAAACCTGGTCAAGTGTCGAAGACGACCCCCCCCCTTCCCTCTCTATCCAAATTACAATCAATATCACGTCAAGGCCTTTTGACCACGAAAGATTTAAAGTTTATCAGCCACTTCTACATGTCGGACTTCAGTATCACCAGGAGTAGAATCCGTGACACGCTGGCCACGAATTTAATCGACAGGAATGGAATAGTTATATATGAATATAACTTGTTCTATCTCGCTGATCCGTTCTGTGGTCTGTGTATACTCAAATGTATTTTAGTTATTTAACTTATAATTGACGGGTGATATTGGATTAATCGATTCAGAATATGTATTCTATATATTCTTTTGAATTTTGTGTGTGTTATAATTTAAAAATGGGAGAATTAGGTACCACTGAAATTAGTTTTTCTTCTGCAAAGCTGTTATCCAGGGCTGTATAGAGTTTTGAATATTTATACTTGGTCCCCAAGTTTTGACCTATGCTACTTACGATCGACCACGCGTATGATCACAAAAATTAGTCAGTAAAATTATAATTAAAAAAGAGATAAAACTACGCTGGTAGAATAAAAAGTTATACTGATACTGTGCAAGCAATATAGTATGCATAATTTCTTTATATTATATACAATATTTATATGCAGGCAATTCTTTTATTTTTTCCGTTTTGTATCCCTTTTAAATAAAATAGGGCGCTGAAAAGGATAAATCAGACTTTCGACTCCTTATTGAAACAAAAATTAGAGTTAAGTTGAGGAAACTCATTAAATGTCCGTCTCATTTTAAAAAAAAATGTTTTTATTGTAATATGCAAGAGTTGTTTGTTGTTACTTAATATCCTATGTATTCTTTAAATAAGATATTTTGACAAGTATATCCTTGTATGTTAATCCTATTCATTGGCAATTTTTTTTTTAAAAAAAAGAAAGTATAATAAACATTTTAGTGCAATGTTTTGGTGTATGAATATAAAAATGGTTCTGTATAATGTTCAGTAAAATATAACGTAAATACTTGAAACCAACTTTAGACAATTTGATTCTGAAGAAATAATCTTTAAATGTCGACTAAATATTATAATATATACAAGTTTACAGTTGTATATCTTAGATTATTTTATATTTTAAGCCCCATAAATAATAAAAAAATAGTAAATTCCGTCTTATAAGTTATAAAAATATGTTGTACCAAAAGGCTTCATGCGTTTGCATTGTTTTAGAGTTTAAAAAACGGTTTTCAAAAAATTAAAAAATTTCAAAATATGCAATTTTTATTTATTTACGTGTACTGCCACAACGCCTTTTCGATTTAGAAAATCATTTGAATAATATCCAAATGTTGAAAAAATATCTTTGATTCTTAGAATAAAACTTTTCGCTACATATAGCGATAGAAAATACATTACAATATGCATGTGCTACATATTAACATGTGCATGAATAAAAGTTCTAATTTCCAAAGAGAGCTCAAGCACTTGCTTATTTTCGAAAGAAAACTTTATTATGCTTCGCATTTACAAAGCAGTTGAGGTGTGAATTATTAAAAAAGAAAATAAATATGCGTTAACCTTTTCTACTGCATTGATACGCGAAAAGTTAATTTAACAAATAATTATAACACAAAATGTAAACTCTTATAACTAAAATAATTAGTTAAAGTGCTTATGAATATATGAAGAATTATATTCAAGGAAAATACACAGGAATACCACATTAATTGTATATAATTCCACTTAGGTTTGAAGTCGTGAAATCAAGTAACTTCCTACTGAATAGATTTGACAAAGGCAGATAAGTTACATTAGAAAAACACACACACACACACTTATATATATACCATATTTACTCGAATCTAAGCCGCGCCACAAATTCTTAAATTTGTGGAAAATGAAAAACAGTGTAAAATAGTTTAGAACCTGTAAGTGCTCTAATTGCCCCACCCAACACATTTTTTTTTAAATGAAAAGTTGATTGTAAGCCGCTACCGATTTTCATTATATTTATTATTAGAAAAAAAGTGCGTTTTTTAGATTCAAGTAAATATGGTATATATATATATATATATGTAAGGATAATTAAATTAGATCTAAAGTTAAACCCTAGACCACCACTAAATTTTATTTTCCTGTTATATACATCTACAAGTATTAAATTTATTATCCAGTTCCGGAATGAATAATACATGGCCTTAAAAGAAGTTTGCTGGCTCCGACCATTAATTTTTGTTACCTATATGTCATGCTTAAATTCTGAAGTATACCTCTTCAATCAAAACGAACTTGAAAAGCATATGGCTTCTGAAGGGGCCGTGGAATCTTGATTTTTAACACGTGTCCGTCTCTCTCTCTCTCTTACAAACAGATTACAAAATGATCTCATGGAATAAAGAGAGAGTTAAAATAAAATGTATTGATGATCACTCAAAAACACGACATATATATATATATATATATATATATATATATATATATATAAATTCAAATCATTAGCTCAGTAATACATATTAATAAAAAAAATTTACCATCAGAAAAGATATGTATGGTATACATCGAACGTAGTAGGCTAATTATTAAGAACACTTCAGCAAACGGAGCAACATGTAAATGTAAAATTTCCTAGCAAAGAAACATCCTATATAAAGTATAATTCTGAATTTAATATCAAGTATAATATGCATGCAGCTTATTCAACAATACGATTCTACAGTAGGTAAAGTATGTTTTCTCAAACAGCAAATGATATTTTCCTCACATTTAATATTCAGCTAAAAGGGTAATGTAGTTAAAAAATATTTAACTACCATGTTCTTCCCTATACCCATAAAGGTTTGTATACTTAGTACTGAAAATGTAAGCTATTTAATATTTTGGCTCCTTACTGAATTTGGATCTGTTTGCTTTGTACTGAATATCTCTTTTACGGAGAATTTATCCACTTTGTTAAATGTGTATTAGTTATTAGTATATTATACTCACTGCCAACTCATTTGTTACTCACGCATAGCACTGATACTCACACACATACATAAATTAATAATTTTCTGTTTTTAACTATCTCTCCAAAAATTTTCTACATTTTATGATAGTCGTAAACACTTCAAGACATTACATTACAATTAATTCTTTGAATTTACAAGTCTAACAGAAAGTACCATATGAATCAGAACTTTATATCTTCTAAATCTGCCACGTTGAAACATTTCGAAGTGAGACGATGCAATATTACATTAGCCACATGTATTCGGACCAAACACTATATAAACTAACAGAAATAATATGAATATCAAAGCTTCCGGTTGGGAAAGATATAAAAGCTGAGATCTCCAAAATGTAAATAATAACGCTTTTGTTTGTTGTCTGTCCGTGTCTGCTTGTGTTGACGCAACTCGCTTTTTTGCTTTATGTGTTAAAATAAAAGTTTGGATTTAAATGGAAAGCATGTCCTCTTTAGTGAAACGAGACTGCAAAATGATGTCCCAGGAGTATGTTGGTTTCAGTGAAATCCTCACATACATACATATATGTATATATACAATGTTAATTATATGTATATTTAGTCATTTGTGTGTGCCGGCTGGGTGGTGTGGTTGGTTTGTCGCTGGCCTTCTGCACCCAAGGTTGCGGGTTCGACCCCGGCCCAAGTCAGTGGATTTTCATGATGCAGAAAATCGACAGCGGCATGTCGTATGATTATACGGCATGTAAAAGATCCCTAGAGTGACTGTTTGGTTTGGGCGCTCTCCGCAAAATTAAATCCTGGTACACGTTCACATCGTCAGAGCTCAGGTTCCTCCCTCTGTGGAGAAAACTGGGCGTCAAAGTTACCTGCGGCGATTGGTATCCGCCTATATGGCGCCGCACTAAAGAGTGATACCAACTCTTAGGGATATACTGGGTCTGCAATGGTAAAAATACCAATCCGCAGCCCATTGGATAGAAATAAAGTTATTTCTGTGTAATGTTATTTTTTTTATGTACAATATGGCCATACCTTATCGAAGATATAAGCACAATGTAGAAGAAGCGCTTAGATGATAAATACCATTACTCTAGAAACTGGTTCAAACAAATATTTTAGAAAAATGATTTCCCATTTTGAAATCTCATATATATACAACAAAATAATGCTTTTTTAATGCACACGCATGCACATGAATAATTTTTTTTTAAAAAAATGAAAACTAGAAGAAACTAAGCACAAGAATAAGGTACTTATTTTCCAGGGTATCCAATGGGCCTCATCCAATTTTTATCAATGCTATTCGTATCTTGTTAAGTATCGGAAACTGAATTATATCTGCCCAAACTAAAAACAGAACATTCCTTCGATTCGCCTGTTTCGCATTAATATTTTCGATACTTCAGAAAAAAATAACCTTAGGACATTATTTTATGAGGAGTCTCGATATGTTTTACCAAAACAGAGCTCTTTGCATTTCGAAAAAGGGAGGGAGAAAAAAAAAAGAATAAAAACTGATGATATCGAACTTGCCCGTAAAAGATGAACATTTTGATTGTTTATTTTTATCTTGAAACAGGGTTCGAGTTCCAATGCAGTGGAAAAACTATATTTCCGCCGGCGGAAAGAGTAATGAAGATAGAATATGAATTTCAAAGACTGGGTAATGAAAACGGGAGAGCCATATATAAGCGTTAAAATAAAATATTTTAATCAGCTCAATTCCTGGAGTGTTTTGAATTTGTTTTATAAAGACATGCAATTAAGCTGGTGTTCATTTTTTTTTGCTAAGGAATTTTGTTTTTTTAAAGGACATAAATAATTTTAATTCTATGATATCGAAAAGTTCTTCCAGGTTTAAAAGTAAAGTTTAAAAGAAAATAGTCCTTATGAATCAGCTTAAAAAGAACAGTTCTGCACTATATAAGAGATTTAGTTTGATTTTTTGAGAAATGTATACGAACTTTAAATTTTTTATGTAGTCAGCTTATAAAAAGGTGATATTTTTATAAAAGTATAATACTCTATTTCTGTCTTTTCTCAAGTTGTACGTTAATTATATATATACATATATATATATATATATATATATATATATATGTTACCGGCAAAGTATGAAATGCCGGCATTCTATACAATTCCGGACGTTTTTAGGCAAAGTATGAAATATGAGATTTATTACATACTTTGCCTAGGCATTGAACAGAATGCCTAAAGATATTTGGGCAAAGTATGGAAAAAGATCATAAGGGTATTATATCAATGACTTACATTCCTAAAAAGTACAAATGTTTTACTGACAAAATAATGAGCCTGCCATTAAAAAAAAATTATTGTTAAATTGTGATTTCGCATATATTTGTATTAAAATTCCTTCACAATTTCCAATTTGATAGAAACTATCCTATTTTTCACTCATTACAAGTGCCAATATATCGGCATTCGGAAAAAATTAAAGTTTTGTACTACAATATCTTTTTTTAAAAATAATTTTCTGTTTTTTTGCTGGCAAGTTTCACGTAGGTGGTTGTACAGTTCAATATCATAACGTGTAACATTTTTGTATTTGGTTGAAAGTTCTTTCAGAATTCTATCACACCCCAGAATCTGGAATTTAATTTTGCTTTTGGCCAATTAAATTTCTAGAACAAGTTCACATCGTCAAACTGGGTGTCAGAATTACCGGTGGTAATTGGTATCACTTACATGGTGCCGCACTAAAAAGAGATACCAGCCCTGGGGAATCTATTAGGTCTGAAAATGGTAAAAATACCAATCTGCAGCCCCATTGAGGGAAAAAAATCCGTGACGTAATACTGTATAGCAGTTCTTCCCAACAGTTTTCTCTTCCGGACCGGTCAAAGTTTGATAATTTTACGGCGGCCCGCTGATGGTAGGGCGTTGATTATTTATATTTTAAATTGTTTTGATTTGATAATTTTATTGTATTCAAACATGCCTTCGGTGTAAAATTCAGTTGCACCAAAAATAATTATAAAATGATTTTACATAAAATATAAAGTGATTTCCATGGAAAGTCGCACAAACACGAGAAAAATACACTCCAGTAAATATAATGGAAATAACTTAATGCTTCTTGAGTGGCCTGATACCCTTTGATCTCCGGACCAAGGGTTGGGGACCACTGTTTTATGGAACTGACGCCTACTTCAACAGTTTAAATGAGTTTACTTTTATTTTCCGCAAACATCACTTCATAGCTATTCAGCAACCGATAGTTCCTGGATTCCTTCTTAATAGCCATTTTGGCATTTTTTGTATCAGTTATTAACTTCTAGTAAGTAATTTCAGTTAAGAAAAAACCTTTTCTTTTGGAGCATCAACTCGAATTTTGGGCAACTAGCCGTTGAATAGTTGTTCCACGTCTATGGACCATGGGTCGGCAACCTTTTAGCTGTTGCGTGTCAAACCAATCTACCAATATGAATCAGCGAACCACACAGTAGAGCATTTTTGAAACAATTAAAATTTACAAATTTGTTGAGTAGGGAAAAGTGCCACTGAGAATTGTACCGCATGCCACATGTGACATAGGTTGCCGATCTCTGCTACAAACCATGGCTCCTTCTCCAACACTATAACTTGCTCCTCCATTTTCAGGTAGCACAGGAAAAAAACAATTTTTTATTGAACAATTTTAAGTAAAATTGAGTATTTTGACTTTTCCGAACAAACAGCAATGTACAACTAACAAATTCTGAGCCTGAGACACGCGTTAAAAGTTTTATGTCTTGCCCATTGACTATATTCGAAATGAATCTGAAATGTATTTCATACTTGCCGGTTTCTCATTAGGCATTTTATAGAATGCCCAGGCAATGTGTGAAATAGAAATAATTTCATACATTGCCGGCTAGATTTAGGCATTGTATAAAATGCCGGATTTCATACTTTGGCGGTAACATATATAACGATGATGACGGATTTAGTAAAGGAGGACGACTTTTGGCGAAGATCTTGATAGCGTGGCCGGTGTTGGTATTTACTTATATGGTTGATGTTTCATTTTCATTATTATGGAAGAGTCAGTCTTTGAAAAGCTATTCTTCTTTATTAAACACTGAACATGAAGACACACAGATGGACGGAATCACAACGAAACATACACAACACAAATACACAAACACTAGCTGCAGCCGACTACATGATGAGGACAAGAGAGCGCTTAACTGTCTGCTCCGAGTTTTTAAACTGGCGGTGAAGGTCGTACGACTCTTTTGTAACAGGAGTCATGATTGGATGCAAATGCGCTCGAGCAATTAGATTAAGATTAAGATTATAACAGTCTTGTGCGAAATAACTAATTTAACTGGAGAAAGTTAAAGAGTTAGAGAATAAGTCATTACATATATATAAATATAAATATATATATATATATATATATATATATTGCTTTCATTAAAACAGTTGCTAAAATATTTTTTTCATTTGATAGTTTTAATTATCATGTGGGCAGTCAAAAAATAATACTTTTGAGATTTTATTTATTTTAAATCTTTAGTTGTGAAAAATTTGGGGCATACAGTAAATATTAAACAATCAACTTTTCTTATTATTTTAAAAGAATTTTAATATTTGAAATTTAAAAAGCTTTGATAAACAAAAAAAAATAATTATAAATTAAATTACTGCTTTTATTCAGTAAAAGGAAACACTTTTGAAAAGTCAATGAGAAACTAGAAAATTTATTTTAAAATAGAATTAGATTTTGTGTACAAAGTGTTTTCATAAGCCTTTGATAAAAAAAAAACGTTAGGATATGATAACACATATCTGAATAATCATGAGTAAGACTTTCTTTTTGATTGTCGGAACTCTATCAGTGAAGGCTCTTATTAAAGAAATCAATAGAAAAGCCATTTGCAGTACACATCCCCATTTAAACTGTGAATCACTGAAGAGACGAATGTGCCAACAAATAACTAAAAGTCTGCATGCATCACATGAACGCCTACAGATGGAAATGAAAGGGAAATTCGAAGATTGTGCTAATAATATTGTCCAACAAGATTTCGCGTCCCCTATATGAGTACTTTTCAAAAACTGCACCAACTCTTGTGAAAACGAGGGTTCTTTACAAGTTGCGAGCAAGTGCTAGTCGCGAAAGTCGTTTGAGAGCATTACCGTAACAAATAACATTAAGCATCATATCAGTGGAAGCTTGTAATGTTGGCCCTGGACATTATTCTAAGGTACCCATATACCCATCAGACGTTGTTGAGAAAATTGGAAGAAAACGCAAGGGATATCAATCATGTGTGAAGAATTTCTGGTCTTGCAAGCTGTGGATTTCCGGTCACATACCGATTCGGCTAAGTGATTTCCAACAAACCTTCATGGATCCACGTTTTTGTACTCGTTTATTATTCTCTGTATGTAAGAACGAGCGATTTCAAATAAATTTTCGAATATCTGTAAATATCATATGTTAGCTACTGATAATGTACAAATTTTGAGTCCTAAGTAAGATCATATATCAGCAGTGGAAAAATGTTTGCACAACAATCTAATTGAGCAATATCTTCTGTCACGTCGCTGGGACTAACATTAACACTTTTTTTAAAGAGTAATGTTATCAAAGTTGTTGAAAAGTTTCCTGAAGATATCACACAACTTCTTTAAACGACGGATACCAGCCAATTGCAGTGTAGATGTTAAAAGTGTACATCCAAAGTTTTGTAGTTGTGGTGGTGGTCTAACCAATTGTGCAGTCAAATGGATTTGTTACATGTCCGGATATTTTTCTTTTTATAGTATATGAAATTTCTCGTTTAGTAAAAGTCTCATCGATTCCCATAAATAACGCTTTCTCGAAATATTTATAGCTACTAGCACTATAGGAGATATATCAATTTAGTTCTTATTGTATGGTGGTTAATCCAAGGATGAAGTGCGCCTGCTGCACTATTTGCCATAAAGTTCTCACAGTTGTTGTGATATGAGTTTGTGTTTACTCTTTTTCCGAAAAAAAGGTAATCGGTGATTAAACCGATGTTAACATAAAATTTTGCCCGGGTCCTTCTCATTCGAAGATTAAATTTGACTTGTGTGAAGATCATGTTATTCCTCATATAAGATAACAAGTGTCGAATTCGATAATGCTACAGTTGGGTCCTACTAAAAGTATGGTTAAACGTTTCACAATACTGATACCCTCAAGGATCGGAATCCAGCGACAGCTATACGAATATAGAATCGATATGATAAAAAAGTCATTATGAACCTCATGCAACATTCCAAAAGCCTCTAATCATTATCGCTCGAGTGCTCTGACATATTTCCAAGTCTGGCTTGCAAAATCATGCAGATAGCTACCTCATGGACTTTCATTTAGAAAGCGCACTTGTTTGCATCACGGCAAGTATCCACAAGGATAGTGCGAGAATGTCTAGAGGAGCATGAACAGTCTCCACGATGAACATTAGTGATGCTTCTTTTGACTGTGCAACATAGCCAGTGATAAAAATGGAAGAATAGCTGTTACCCCTCTACGTCTTTTCAGACGATTGTCCGTACTGTGGGTCCAAAGAAAACGCATGTGACCTGCTTGTTTTCAATATCATTAATTGCACTATACACCTAATTAAGATCTTGGTGACAATGGGTATATAGCTTGTTCACTTTGGTAATCTGGACAGCCAGTGTAAAATTTCTTAGATCATAAGGTCGATTAATGTACCCTATCTTTGATGATTCAGAGATGTATGTTTCCAACAAAATAACGCACGACCGAATATCGCCTAAGCCAGCAGTTTTCCATGTATTTCACCCATTGAGAATATCTAGTCATGGGTTGAGAAGAGACTAACCAGCCAGTTTTCCAGATGTAGAAAATGACCTCCACGCATTCAAGCACAATTCGAGTCCACATGTAACTAGTGTAAAGCCGTTTTAGCTGCCAGAGGCGTCAGCTGTGTGTACTATATTTTAACCCTATAAAACCCCAAAATTTTAGCACAAATGTAATTATGTTTTTCTTTCAATACACTGTATATGTACTATAAGCAATTTTTTTTATTTTACTGGTGTCTGTGAGGCATATTGTACGCTTCTTGAAGAAGTGTAATTATGCAATTACTCTCTGCTAGCATACACAGAGTGAACCAGCAGGTATTAGGTATTTATAATTAAACACGTATTATCATATCAGAGGGAGCATGGAAAAATACTTCTAAAATTAAGGTATACTGTTTCAGATAGTTTAGCGTTTAGTTTAAAACATAAAATGAGTATTAAATATTACTACTAGTCATATTCGTTTTGCATTTTCATACGTAGTGTTTCTACTTTTGAAAAAATAAAATTTTTTCCCTAAGAATTTTTGTTAAAATAGTTTTAAACAAGCTTTTTTTTTCAAGAAAATCTGTACTACACCTTATTAAATTAAACATTTTTCGATATTTCATATAACCTACAGAATTAAGAGTCCAAAGATTTTTTTAAAAAAAAGAAAGAACTTTAAATGAATTATATACTTGAATACTCATGGCCCAAAAAATAATCGTTAAGTTTCTACTGTGATCATGATTATGTAATATTTTTGAAAATTAACAAGATTGGCTATACCTATTGAGAAACTGAATTAATACCCCTTGTAACAAGTTTGAAAATGCATGGATCTTCACAAGATCACTTATTAGCTCTTTAATACTTTACAAGGGTTCTTGTAGGAACTCTGGCATGCTGAATTTGAGAGCATCATTTACCGTGTTTCTTGAAGTAGATGTAGAATGTAGACAGACTCCAAATATTAATTCTCGCAGGCACCTTTAAACAAATAAATTTAGATAGTTGATAGACCATTCCTTCTTAATTAAAGCTGCTATCTAAAACTGATCTTGAATAAGTTAAATTAGTAGCCTAAGATGGCATCACTATATATCTGAAAAGTAAACAGTAATTCTTTAAATGTATTCTTACTGAAAAAATAAATGGATTATATCCTTTAGTGAGCGCTACAGTTTTAGTTAAATGAAATCACTGCCTAGACAGAAATTTTAAATTCCAATTTAAGCAGTAATTACTGGAGTTTGATTTTTGGTGTAATTCGCAGTTTTTTAGCTTATAGATACAGGTAAGCATTAGGTGAAATCATTCACTTCGTATAAAGTTTTTTTTTAAATAACATAGAAAGCAAAGTATAATTCAAATAATACATGCGCATTAACAAAGATTAATATAAGGTATCTTTCGTGAGATATTTTTAGTTGCTAGCCTGGTTGTTTTTCAACATTCCACTTCGAAGCCACGTCAGAGGTGTTGTTGACAGACCTTGTAGTTTTGAACCTTGTTCTAGCAAAAATGATGCTCCTTATTCTCTAAACTTCCATATCCCCCCCAAAAGGGACGACTTTGAGCCTCGAGATATTTAATTTATGTTTTACAGTGGCCCTGTGTCGAGTCTTGAGAGGCAGGAATGTTTTCTAAATAAAGCTGTGTACGTGTGATACAGAGAGTGTTGCAATTACTGTTCGTACATAACTATGGAATGGGTTTCTGTTATAAACAGAGTTTAAAACAATTGTTGATTAAATGCAGTTCATATATATATATGCATAAGTAATGAAAAGTTGTGAGAAGACAAATTAGAAAAAAATTAGTGCTCTAGTTTCATATCAGTATATTCAACAATGTAGAAAAAAATCAATAAAGTCAGTGTGGAAATTAAAAAAGTTTATTGTTTTTCTTTATTTATGTAAATGATTGTGAATACACGTACATTTTTTTTCGATTTGTCAAATTGAGTCTTGCTGCAACGGAAGACTCGCCGCGTTCAGAAGCTCATACACGTTAAATCATTCTCGTATTAAATCCCTCGTGCTGGTCTGGCGTGGAAGTGTGAAAAGTCTGGTATCAGTTTGTGTAGCGGATTCGTCACTTATACGTGGTTTTTAAATACGAAGCATAAAACCACACGAATGTAGTTTTCAAATAATGCATTAGTACTATGTAATGATACATACATTAACCAAGTAAGTCATTGAATTAGGTTAGTGTTAAAAAATTTATATAGTAAAAGGTATTGAATCCATGAGAAATAATGACTTTTTTAAAGATCCCGCTGCGCATCCCGCGATTTCCACGGGCAAAGTACGCGTAGCAGACGTAGCACTACGCAGTGAGGGGGTTAAAAACAATTCTGATAAGTGAATGACTATTTTCCCCTAACATGTTCGTTAATTCAAACTCTAACGAGACATTACTGTCAAATTTTTAGTTGAATCTCCATTGATACTTTCGAAAAACGAATGGATTCGCTGTTTTTTTATAAGTTTTCAATCTTGGTATTATCGAGTTCCGAGTAGCAAAAATGTGTTTCTTTATTTCTTGAATTTTATGTATTAATTAAAAAATATATATTTAAGAATACTTTTAAATAGCTAGTTTATTTGCAAATTAACACTTTTTTTTCACAGAAAAACCATTGTTCTCAGAAATCAAAATTGCCTTTAATGAGTTATCTAAGAAAAATGTTTAAAAAAAGTTAAATTTAACCATTGTTAATATCATTTTTCACATTCCTTCCAAAAAGAACTGAAATTCATAAATAAAAATTAAACATTACTTTCATAAAACATTTCTTATTTTTTGAAATAACTTTTGTCCCGCATTATTTTTATTGTTTGTATGAATAACGCAATGGAAGAAAAAACTGACTTCATAAAAAAAGCAACTTACCAGAGCTTGTCAAATCTATGCTTACTGATAGTATTTGCTCAGTATAATTTAATTTTCTTTAAATGTGAACAAAAACTGTATTGATAAGTTATGAATAGGTAGGGCTTTGAAAAATTTATTAAACACTTTTTTTTCTTAATTAACTCCAAGGAAATGCAAATTAGTGATTAAATCTGTTATTCAGGGGACTATTCAGGAGTGAAAAAATTGGTAAAAGGTAGAAAAACTCCTTTCTTTGTACTTTTGAGAAGTTTGTAATTAATTCAAAGCGCATAATTCTTTATCTATCATTCTAAGAAAAATTTAATGTATGATCAGGCAGAAAAAATACCTGCCGAATCGCATGAGCTAAGCTTCATTTTGAATTAATGAAAAACGGAAATATATGCCTAAATAATTATTCCTATTCTCTTGGTGTTTTATATGAGATTTTAGATGAATATGTATTCAGTAATATATCGCTTTACCTGATGATGTTATTGTAAAAAGTATGAATGGCCTGACTTTTTGTTGTGCTATAATTAAAATCACGACAAGGAATTTATTTTATGAGAGGGAAAAAGGTTTGTTAAGAACAAAAACCTTTGCAGAGAAAAAGAAAACAGCTACAAATATTACTTTTCTTGAATTTTAATTCTGCCATTGTATTATTCTCATTATGCCTTTTGCATAATGAGTTGAGCTGTTTGAGACATAGAATTTTTTTCAAATCCTTCAAATCATAAACTATACAAAAGTATCAATCAAAAAGAGCTCGATTATGTGATGAGTTGAAGAAGTGAGCTGAAGATCTTTAAGATTTTAAACAACACATTTAATTGTTCAATGCAAAAAATATCGAAAAGAAAAAAAAATTGTCCGAATATTGGCTATATTTTTTTTAAAGCATTCTGCAATCGAATGAAATTATAAAAAGAAATTTCCATGAGTATAATATACTTTAGAATTAAGTTCCTTATTTGTGAGATCAGACGGAAATGCAAATAAAAAAAAGATACAAGCGAGTCTGAGAAAAATGAGCACATACACATTTTTCGGTTGCTAAAATTATATCCTCATTGGTGACTACTTTAACATTTAAAAATACAGTGTTACATGTAAATATATTACGCTTGTAGCATCTTAATTTAAGCAACACTGTTGTTATAATAATTAGGAAAAAAATTGAATAAAAATATATTTTATAAATTGCATTAACTGCCTCATCTTTTGTTGATTATTATTGATAAAAAGGATCAACTTGTTTTATATCAGCAATAATATTTTAAGTATTGTTAAAATAGTTTTCTACTAATAAAATCAGTGTTCACTTGAGAAAATATACTACATTTATTTTGTCTTCTGTATAACTTATTTTGATATGTATTACACGTTTGACAAATTTCCTCAAATCAAAATTTGTCGCTAAATGCAATGATACGCAGCTAATATTGGAAAAAAATTCATGTCTACGTTGAAACTAGGAAGTAACGATGCAGGAAATTGCTTCAGTTTCTGAATTTGCGATGTTTTATGGATGGTTGAAATAATTATTTCAATATGGTTTTTCGGTATAAGAGCCATACATTATATTTAATTATTGCTTATAACAATGCTTCTCAAACTTTCATTTCTTGCAACCCAATTTTCAATCTTAATTTTCACACGTGCCCCCTTCATACAATAATATTATATAGAATGTAATAAGAATGTGCTAATTACGTATATAAGGTTACAATACGCGCCACTCTATTATAAACAGCGCAAATTAACAAGAAAGTAATAAATTTTGTGTATGACCAGCCCATGGAAGTAATTAGTATTTATTAAACATGTTCTGAACTTAGTATTCATAAATTAATTATCAAATACATTATGCTTTACTGATACATTTATAAACATAATATGTCAGAATGTATTTTGTTTTGCTTCTTTTCAATAAACTGATATTTATTAAAAGTAATTTTTTTTTCGAATTTTTGATGTGCTCACGACCCCCCGTAGGTTTTTCATGCCCCCCCCCCTATAGGGCGCGCCCCACAGTTTGAGAAACGCTGGCTTATAAGCGTCGCCTTCAGAAACAACACGAGGGTTACTGGTTAGGGACCATGCAATTTCGAACCACAATCAAGGTACAAGTATGATACCTGAGTTGGCACGCAACTCTTATAACTTCCAAAAAAGTATAAAACTGTTACACTAATCATTTAATATAACACATACACCTTAAGAATATTGTTTATATTGAATTCTTAGGAAAGGTAAAATTGCTTGTTTTAAAACAATGTTGCAATGTTGATCCCTACTTGGTCAAACATCGCCAATTAATTGGATAATTAATAAGTTGTTATAATAAATTTTCGGCTAACAGCTTGAATATCGATTAGTAACCAATGGTGGCTCGCTTTTCTTGTGCAGCCATATCACGTGATTTAACTTGGTATAAAAATTTATATAATATTGTCTGTGTGTTTATAATTACCATGATTTAACCCGTTGCCATGATGCACAACAATAATATACAGTAATTAATCTACGCATATTATATGTGATCCCATAAATTCTTGGTTAACTTTAATTTAAATATACTTAGCTTTTATTAGGTATTTTTCTTACAGTGTAAGAATGTTCCAGGTTTATGCTGAATATATCGATATATTATTTTCAGTGAGCACATATGGTATATAATTTGTAACGTTATTACATTAAACGTGTTGCAAATGGTTTTTGCTTCCAAGGTCATTGCTATTGCATGCCTTTGAATGAGAGTGGAGCTCTTGATGCATTTTTCAATGCAGATACTCAAATTTTCATTACTTACTACAACATTCAAATTAATTGTATGTATAGGAGAACAACGATAGCTCTCATTTTTCATTAATACTTATTTATAACAGCCCAACTAGAAAAAATGCCATATATACATATATACATTAAAAATAATACAAATATTAAGCACTCTAAAAAGTAGGTGCGTAAGCATGTATGTAGATGTATTCATGAGGTCTATCCTCTCTAACTCGTGTTATTTTCCGTCCAACGAAATCGACTCTTTAAGCTGGAACAACATCTCAATACAACTAACCTTCACTGCCGAATAGCGTATAAATAGTCCGAGAAATGGACTATTAAGAGAAAATAAAGAAGGGGAATTTCGTTTGTGATATTGATGCAATGATTTGTGACAAAGCCATGTCGTATTTTTTGGTATTTAAGTTTTCGAATATTTTGGATTGTCACACCTGAGAGTTTACATCTCTTTCAGCTAAGTACACAATTTATTATTGCCTTTTAGCTTGTCTTGTGTGCATATCTCTTAGTTATTTTTTGAGTTAAACACTTGGCATAAAAATTATTACAACTGCTTGTTTGTAATCATTTCGAGTGTAATTCAATGGATTCTCCATCAATGCTGAATTCTGATCCCCTAGGAATCGTATTAATGCGCGAGATTTTCAATTCAACCAACATGAGGACGCCAGGAGGTGACCCGTTCATCTCGACGCCTGTAGAGATGATGCCCGTGACCACCACTGTCACAATCTGCTTCTTGAGTTATCAATTCCAGAAATTACGGAGAATTTAAATTTTGAAAGAATGAAAATCACAAACCTTCGTTGCATGTCTTCATTTTCTTTCCAATAATAAAAACAATATAAATGAATAATTTTAAGACTTAATCTTAAAAAAAAATATGTCGTCACTTTGCCCAAGATGTATTCTATGCACATATGAACGCAGCGGTTCTGCTTATAAAGATAAATTTTTTCCCCTGTAAACGCGTTTCCACGCCGCAGGTCCGGGCCTCAAATCCCTGGCTGTACAAGGTCGACTCTGCCTTTCATCACTTCAGTGGGTCTATAAATGATTGCCAGGCTTGGGAAAAACACTGGGAATTTTGTGTCAGACTGACCACCTGACCGGAGCATATGCTTATGTATCTCAGCCCTCGAGGTCACGTATACTAAATTGTTGCTCAACTGAGTTTAGTTTACTTTATTCCATGTGAAAGGTATGGCCCCTTCAAAAAAACATATGTATCAAAACGTTTATTATTTTTTTTTAATTTTGAAATATTTATTTTAAGCAATTAGTTCATATATTGATTATATTCCTGTTGTATTTAGTAATATATTTCTTAAACAATGGTATGTTATTTTAACTTCATTTTTAACCACAATATGTTAGGAATACAAGAAAAACAATTAATTCTTGAAAATCAGTTACTGTTCAGTTTACTAAAAAATAATGCAATGTGGATTGCAAAATAAAAAAATACAATACCATTACTAGATAGCGCATAAGTCAATGTTAATTTATTTAAAATACCATTGAAGTAGCTCATATATCAGAAACTATATATAATCACTTTTAGTCAATTCTTAAGAAAAGCTTCGTTTTCTGTACATGTTTAAGACTTCGCTCAACTATTTCGTTATCAAATCGAAAATCCAGACATTTTGTAGACAGTAAATAGAGAATTTATTGTACTGTTAAATATAGTACTTTCATAACGATTTTAAAACTTGAACGTGACATTTCCTGCAGTACATTAAAATTTCATGCAAAAAAGTTATTTCCGCCAAATACTAAGAAAAAGTTTCGTTTTAAGACATCAAAGGGACCGATTTCTCTTTGAAAGAAAACAAGTTTTAGCAGGAACATAAAAACCAATCTTTAATTAATTCATTAAAATATTTTTTTTCTTTTAATTCAGAAGAGAAATAATATATTGCATGGTATATATTTTCTCCTTACATTTAAAAAAACATAATTGAAAGTAATTTAATTTTATCGCCTAACGAAGAGGATCAGGACTAATTTAGTTTAATTGGCCATTGAACTGTTCAAAGTAAAAGCTCAGAAATTACTCGAATTTAATGATGCTTGACAAGTAAAAGGCTTAAAATAAGTGAAGCGTGTATTCCTTGCAGTTTTAAATTTTAAAAAAACTATGTTCAATAATTCAGTCAACTTTAATTTGCTTTCGATTAAAAATGTATATTATAGCATTTTTTTATATAGCAAGTTATTTAAGAAACTAGCAAAAACAAACTTATTTTAAATAATAAAATAATAGATATGTTCACAATGTAAAAATTAACATTAAATTTTAGAATTGAAATCCCAATTATATTTTTCACCCAACTCTCTTTTTTGATTTTTATATTAAGCTTATTAAAGGTCAATCTTGCTCATTTATAATACTTATGAATTACTAGCAAGTACACCCGTTCTTCGCACGGGTGAATGAAAAATAAAACAATAGAGAGTGAAAGAAAAATATTTTTTTATGTGTTAAATTAAAATGAATTGCAAATTAAACATAAAAATCCCACCCATCCTGCTCAACAAGAAATCATATTTGCCAAATTTGAAATATGTAGTTCTAATAGTTAAAAAAAGAGATGTTTTTAAATTTATAACAACCCAATAAATTCCATGTGGGTTGACTTTTGAAGACTCCTTTTTATCAGAACTTTGCTCAGAAAAGCTATATGTTTTCTAAATTTCAAGTTTATAGGTTTAGTTATTCATAAAAGGGAATTTTCTTAATGTAAAACGCCCTCGCAGCCTCACTTGGGGTGAGTTTTCTCAAAACCCTCTTAGAGGATCTCTGCTCCATGAAAAAAATACATGATAGCTAAATTTCAAGTCTTGGTTTAATAGTTCGAAAAAAAGTTCGTTTTTTCGAACTTCTATTTTATCTATAACATCCCTTTTACCCCTCGCAAACCCCTCGTGGGGTACAATTTTCGTAAAAGTCTTTGTTGTAGTGGTTCTCTACTCCTTGAAAGGAATGTATCAGCAAAATTTCAAGGATGCAAGTCTAATAATTAAAAAACGTGAATATTTATCTATAACGGCATTTAACCTTTTGCAAACCCATTGGCGATCGATTTTGACAAAACCCTTTCTTAGCGGAAATATACTCCATGAAAAAAACATGCCTACCAAATTTCTAGTCTGAAGGTCTAATAGTTCAAAAGCGAGAATATTTACTTCTAATGCCCTATTAATCTCTCGCTACCTTGTTGGGGAAGTTTTTTCAAAAAATCTTACTCAACGAAGAATCACAACTCTACGAAAGAAGCATGCGTGCCAAATTTCAAGTTAGTAGGTCTTTTATTTTGAAAAACGGGAATATTTTTCTATAACGCTACTTAACTCTTCGCGACCACCCTTGGCTGTCGATTTTCACAAAGCCGTTTATTAGCGGATTTCAAAAACAGGAACATTTATGCTCAACGTCAATTAAGCCCTCGCACCACCCCTTGGGGGCCGGTTTTAGTAAAACTCGTTCTTAAAGGAGCTTTATTCCATAAAAGGAATTGGACTATCAAATTTCAAATCTGTAGGTCTAATGTTTCAAAAACAAGAATATTTATCTTTAACGCCCTTAAATCCACCGTAACGCACCTTAAGGGCGATTTTCGCAAAAGCCATTTTGTTGCGGGTCTCTACTCCATGAAAGAAATCTTCTTGTTAAATTTCAAGCATGTATGTCTAATCATTTAAAAATGGAAATAATTATATGAACCACCCCTTAATCCCCTCGCAACTCCACTAGAGTATCTATCGGAACATAGTTCAACTAATTCAAAAAATGTTGCGGGTATGTGTGTCTAACCTTTTTCCGAAAGTTTCATCGCAGTCGGATGAATGGTTCAGGAAATCTAAGAGACATACAGACACTCACACACAAACATTCATTTTTATTTATATAGATAGTAATATAAAAATAAAAGGAGAAAAAAAATCTAAGTAATACTATAGAACTGATATAAGTTGTTCTAATTAAATAGTATGCGAAATATATTTTAGAAAAATATTCTTAAAATTAAGTGTTATTGAATATTACTTCAGATTATTTTCGGCAAATATTTATTTTTGGTATATTATAATTAGAATATCAATTAAAATTGTCAATTGTTTTACAAGTAATTAATAAGTGAAAGAATTACTTGTTGAAATTAAATTATTCAAATGAATTACTTAAAACAGTAATTCTCAAACTTTCAACATTTACGACCCAATATCCAATCATAATTTTCATCACGCCCCCTTCCTCCATACAATTACAGTGTATTGAATTCAACAATACTGTACTTTGACGCTAAAACTCTAATACGATGTTAACCTCTTAAGGTATCCGACTGGTTGCGACAACTTTTTTTTTGAAAAAATGGAGATATGGGGATTTTTTTGTGATTTTTATATTTATTTGGTATATTTTAAGAAAAAAATCCTAAAATTGAAAAGAGAAAAAAAAATTATTATTATTAAAATGGGAAAAAACTGGTAAAAATTTACAAAAAATTACGTAAACGGGGCCCGCTCTGTACAAAAATTTTATAAACAAATACTCAATTTTTCAGTTTTGATATGTTACTTTGTTATTAATGTTTGAAGTGACCTTCAGGATAAGAGATATTTTAATTTTTACAAAAAATAGAGCACTTTATCTTAGTTGTTATACGAAATTGCTTAAAAAAACAGTGGTTATATTCACATAAGGGACTGTAAATTTTGTAATAATGCAGTGATTTATAAATCTGAAGATCAAAATAATTATACTATTATACAGAACATACACAAAAAATTTCAGTAAATTATTTTAGAAACTTTTTCAGCAATCCTTGTCCCGTTTGATTTTTTTTCAAAAAAACACATTTCGTGTAAAACACATTTTAAAGTTTGAAACACTTTTTTCTAAATATTAATACTTACCTACAGGTTTAAAATTCCCCAGATTTATACGTAACACCTTCCTTTTTCTCAGATAATGCACAGTTCCTTTTTTAAGTCCTCTGAATTTTTTCTCTTGTTTTTTGTAGTTGGCAATGAATGTCTCTCCGAGTCGACAATTCTTTCGTCATCAACGTTTGAATAGCCCTTCACAATGAAACAACCCATTGGGATGTGTAAATGTTCCAACACGGAAAGAATCCCTTTAGATCCATCATTGAACTGTAATACAGCTAAGAATGCGCCAAATTGTAATGTCAGAAGTTCAACAAAAGTTTCTTTTGGGATTATGCTCCACAAAACACCATTAAAACTTTCATTGGCATTTTGGGTCTTTCCATGCAAACATTTTTCGAGAAGTGATTGATCACATAAATCCATATAGGTGTTTTTCACCGTGTTCAATACAGCAGTTGGTAAGCCAGGTGTTCTATGTTTATGCAGTTTTCCTTCTTGCTTGGCCTTTTGGTATTTGCACCACGTATCGGATCCAGAAGGGCATTGTCCATGCATGGGTTTTTTGTCGGTTGAGCAGCAATGAAAAAATGCAGCAATGACTGCAGTCTGCATGTTAGACAAATTGCCGACATTACTTCGAATAGCAATTCCAAAATAATTTTGAAGTGTGTCGATAAATTTGTCGGTCAATTTGCCTTTCCCACCTAAACCTTTTGTGGATTTCTTCAGCTTTCGTAAACGAGAGCCAACTCTCTTCTGCACATGTCCTATGCACTCATATTTAGTTATGCTCTCAATACCATACATGTCTTTCACATTATTGAACGCCTTTGAATCCCCATCTCCGTAGTAAGATGTATATCGAAGACTGCGGTTTGCTTCAGACCTTTCAAAAATCCTATAAGCACCGACAGTTTCCATATTAGAAGCTGATCCTTTGTGATTTTTACAAAAATGTGACACTACGCATTTTTTGGAGGGTCCCGATGTTTTTTCGTTTTTTGTACACACTCGACAATATTGACTGAGCACTTCAATGTCTAATATTTTTCCAGAGTCCACAGAAATTGCCGAAACACATCCATTCAGTGAAGAGTAGCCACGTTTTTGCCATGTACCATCTACACTAACGCCACACTCATTTGAACATTCCGCAATGGATTTTGCTGACTCCAACATAGAACTGTTTGCAGCTTGTGACGTAGCATGCAGCAACTTAATTTCATGTTGTCTGTATGTACATTTTGAAAGATAAGGAATATTCAGCATACTGAACAGTTTCTTTCCAGCTGAAAATCCTTTGCCAATAACTCTCATTCCAAAGACGAGAAGAAGGTTTACTGTATTTAAATTATTCACCTTTGATGTAGAAGTGAATCCTTTTGAAAATGAACAGTTCTTACACTTGAGACACAAATTTGACTGCAAACCAAGTCTTGAGTCTTCAACCAAGTACAGTTCTTGATCAAAACAAACAGGGCAAGAAAGAATAGAGAATATTGATACCAGTATTTCGATGTCGAAAATTCTATTACCAGAAAGAGTTCCGGTATCAACATTAAATAAAGTGTCACTTAATCCTCTTCCCAATTTTTCTGTACTAATACTTCCATCACTAACTTTCTTTTGAGCAGTGCGGAAATTACCATTAAACTTTCGATTCTTTGGACGTATTTTTCGTCCATGTCCCATGGCAGATATTTGAAGAATAATTAAAAAGCAGTTTTATCAAATACGAAAATCAAAATGAACCTATTTCAGTAAAAACTAGAATGAAAAAAGTTAGCAGTGATATCGAACGTTAAGAAGTAAATAAACAAATATCCTGAAATTGCCAGATTTGAAAACTCCTTTTATAAAAAAAAAATAAGTGAGGCTTCTTAATAACGTTAAACAAAATATTAAAATATACTTTACTTCAAAATATATTTTTGAAAAAGTGGAAAGAAACCGAACAAAGTTTCAGTTTTGGTTTCAGAATGCCACTTCCGGTCGGCAGTTACCAACTGGAAGTGTCATCTGCTTGTACTAAAACAGTTGTAACTTTTGTTCTAGTGAACGAAAAATAAAAAACTTGGTAATTTTATAAAGCTAATAAGTTGGTCTACAAAATAGAATCATAAAATTTTTTTTGTCTATTTTTCACCAAATCCCCGATTTTAGGGTAGTCGGATACCTTAAGTGCNGATTGTGTCAAATACATGTTTTCTGTATTATTCCAACTTTATATTTTCATTATGCTTGACAAGACTGTTAAAGCCACCGTTTCCATGTCAGTCTCGAGGCTGCGGCAGCCTAGTGTTCAAGGTAACGGATTCGTGGCTGGCCTGTCATAAGTTCGAGCCCAGTACACCTTAAGACCCGTGTAGGCGAGTGATGTGCATTAAATATGACGAGAGCTCAAATTTCTTCTCATTGGTGTGTTACGACTGTATGCCTTTGTAAAACAAAGTCAGGTAGACATCGCTGCTCCCGCACTCTCCAGATATGAAAACGATGGCCGATTGCTTCAAGAGTAAAGTGGGAATCATTACTCAACAATATGCGATGTCAGTCTGATGGCAACCATGATCATCTTCTGTGACACCACTCCATACAATTGCGCCGATGCTGTGGGGTTAGAGGCAATCATGTTAAAGTTCAAGTGATCGTAACCTCATCTCAGCCAGCGCTGTGAAATGGTGGAAGGTACCACGGGGCATATGAAAGAGTCTGTAGTACGTTGGATAGAGTAGATAATATTTGGAGCAGTTCGGGCATGTCAAACAATCTTCCAAGCATGCCTCGCATTTTTGCGTTTTAGCCCTCCAGAGCTTTCATTTCTTCGATAAGTTCTTCACAGTAACCTTTGTTGCCAGCACCGTTTCACAGCTTGTTTCTGTACGTTGCAGGTGACGGCCCATTACTTGGAATGACTACCCAGCTTCACGTATTCCAACAATGCGACCACGTTCGAAATTATCCAGTTGCCTATAAGGTCTTCGAAAACGGGCTGATGGCATTATTTGTTTTTTCTCTAGGAAATCGCAATAGACGAAAATGAAAAAAGATGAATTTCCTGTCTCTATATTACCGGTTTTATATTTTGCAAGTTGTTCAGCAGAAATGCACACTACGCCCTCAACTCACGTTCATTTTTTTTGAAAATTTGATCATTTGCATATTCGAACAAGATGTCTTTGCTACGAAATTCCATCACAATCAGACCAATGTGCTTCGATTTTCTTTTTTGAAAAAGAGTGTATTTAAGAGTAATAACTGTGATATGTGATAGCATATTTTTATACTGACTGTTGAAATCTGTATCTCTATTAAAATTATCGAATATCATATTCGACTGCATTTAATTCGATTTTATATTTTATTTTTGTCACCATTCACATGAAGAAGTGTTTTTCACTTAAATATATTGTTCCAAACGGCATTAAAATGTTTATTGTTGTTTCAGAATCGTGTGTACTTTGCATGTGATCTTGCAACCTAAAATTTAGGTACTATTTTTATTTAAGTTTAATTCTAATACCGTCTGTTGAAAAATCGATAAGATGTTCCTTCTCCTTTATTATAGGTATTATTTTTTTCGCAAGTGATAAAAGATACATTTTCCATTGGAAAACTATTTAGTTTTGTAAAACTTTGTACTAATTAGTATATAATTATTTTGTGAAACCGGGATAGGAAACATTATAATATTTATAAGGAAAAATTTTTGAATATTTTTATTATGTTATAGCATTTTCACTTTAAATGCTGGGATGAGCTTTATTGTGACTCCTGGAACACTTGAGTATGCCTTATGGAACCCCAGGTTTCCGTAGGACACAATTTGAAGACCAATGAAATATACTATCTTCCATAGATCCTAGCACACACGTTGTTCTCTCCTATATGCTATTCGGATTCTTGTAAGAGCATAAGTGAGCGAGGCGTAAAAGCTCTTCTAATAAATATACCTCTCTCACATAGCATTCTTGAAACAGTAGCTCCTGAAATTTGGGTTCCCGTCATCACAGAAAATTCATGAGCTGCGAAGTTGTTGCTCTCTTGTTTACGTTTCAATGCCATACTAAAATCTCAATCCTCATTGGTCGAAATATTTTTTAAATGATTTTCCCTAGCTTTCTCTCTACGGTTCAGGTCTCACCAGAAGGTCTTCATAATTTACCGAAAACGATGATCTTTGCATTAAAACTGAAACAAACCATACAAATTAAATAAAATTTGTGATACGCTAAGGCTCTTTCCTCTTTTTCATCCCAATTTTTTTTGTTTCATTTAATACAATTAAACCTTTTTCTGCCAGAAACTCAAGCATCGAAATCAAAAGAAATTCAGTTAAAGTAGTCCCTCATCTGAATCAGAGGATATAATATAACCTATTGCCAAAATGAATTTTTTTTTATACAGAAAAGTTGCAAGAGTTGACCAACCGAATATGCCGGTTAATGTATTTCATCAGATATTAACATATTATAATCTGAAAAAATCTGTTAGAGGAAAGCTTAGCATAAAGGTTTTATAAATTAGTATTTTATTTTTAAAATAGAATTAATTTTTATAAAACAACATAGTATTTTAGCTATGTTGGATTTGTGTGGATTTACACTTATGACTGTGAAGCCTATTGGTAACAGATTTTGTAATGTGGGAGGACATAAACGTGATAAAGAAACACTCTTTAGATGAACCTCACTGTCCTAACTCTCACACTATGTTCAACGAGTATTTTAAGGCTTAGTTGAATATCCATTTTCCGCACATAAACTTTCATTATCTCACATGATGGATCTTGAGAGAAATCAAAACTTAAGAACTCTCATTTTGTGCATCTCAGGCAATTAAATTCACTTGCATAACCAATAGTCTATTTTATATCAAGACGAAGTTTGGTTTATGTGTTTCAAATGTAGAGAATTGCTAATGGGGTAGTTGAAACATCGAGAAAAATGAAAATAAAACATATAGCACATATTTTATCCCTAAGTTTCTACACGATAGTTCTGCAAATTAAAAAGATAATTTAACTGCACAAATTCTTTTAGAAAAAAGCTCCATTTTCAATGAATTACGAAAAAGTTACTTTATAATGTAGAAACGGAAGTGAAATAAGACTTTCAGAAAACAGTGGAACAGACAAAATTATATATGTAGCAAATGTATTAATACACACTTTACTTATTTACCGTAAAATCTCACCTATAACGCGCACATTTAGCACAAAAAATAAGGTAGAAATTTATGGGCCCGTGTTATACGCCGGATATAAAAATAAAAGCTTTAAAAATAAAAATAAAAATGCTTAGCATAGAAAAAGAATTAGCCTTCTACATACATTGAAATACTGTTTATTAAATTAAATGATATTCTTTATGAACTTAACGGGCTGTAGTTCTAATCCTTGGAATAATGACTCGAACAAATGACTTCAAAACATAAAGGCATTGCGCACGTACATTTCATGTTTCTTCGTAAAAAAAGGGTGCTCGCTCTGTACGGAGAACATACAACAAAATTGCTGTTTGAAAGTATGGGTGAGTTTTATACGGTGGTGTGTATACGCAGGATTTTACGGTATTTACTTTTTTTTTATCAAATTTCAAAAATACTTAGATGCTTTACATAACAAAAAAAATCCTAATGAAATATACAAACTAAAATATTAATTAAAAAATTAATATAAATGAAACTTTTTCAGCTAAGTTTGAATGATGCAAAATTATCTTAAAGTACATTTACTCAGGTTATCTTCATAATTTAATCTTGCTGTTGGACATTTGAAAACTTCAAAAATTCCACTTATTGTTTTACTAACCCTCGCTGATACTTTAATGTATTATCCCCAATGATTCCCTCTAATTTTTTCATATCCTCTATTCATTTACTACAGAATCATTAAATAATAATGACCATTAGCATATATCTTGGTTTAGTCCAAAAGGAATTTCCCATACCAAATAACGTTATGAAGTAGCTCCAGAGGCCAAGTAAGTGAAACACACGGAAGAACCGACTAGAAACCATGAAAATATGCTTTTAATGTTTTAAAACAACACGTGAGAGAGAGAGAGAATGGTTCATAATACATAACTAACTGCCAAGGTCATTATTCTCGTTAACACTGTACTGCAGTGCTTCTCACTCAATATTTTTAACCCAATTTTCAATCATTATTTTCCATTGCCCCACCCCCCATACATTAAGATATATTAACAGTATATTGTATACTGCAATGACGTTCTTTGACGATAAAGCAACAATAGAACTGAAATTCTAAGCCGTGGAACTTATCAAAATAAATACTAAATTTCGTATAGGGGTTACTTTTAAGTAATATATATCTTAAGTAAATTACTTCAACACATTATATTAATTTCCCTGTCTCCATTTATAAAAGTATTATATCAGTGTATATATACGTATTTTATTTTTTATAATGTTTGAATGTATTTTGATTTGCTTCCTTTCAGTAAATTAATAGTTTTTTAAATAATCTTTTACTTTCGACTTTTAGAAAAGATCACACCCCCTATGGGAGGCGCTGCTATACCGTATAATAAAATCGAATCGCTGAGATTCTCTGCTGTATTGTACAATGCCATTTACCAAACGGTTTCAGAAAAATTGTCATGATGGTTCTCAGAATACATTTGACTATTTAATCAAAAGAAGTAAAATCAATAATAATAATAATAATAAAATCTCGTTTAAAAGTAGAGATAAAATTTTCGCTTACAAATTTATAAGAGAGAGAGAGGGGGGGGGCTCCTATCTCAAGCATTCACATAAAAAAATATGTAAAGATTCTGTAAATTAATGTCAACAGACAAAACAAAATTCTGGCTTCGTTGCATATTTACTCATTACCTTCGGCCCTTTTTTGTCATGAAATTAAATATTGATTTAAACTATCATTAAATAAGGAAATCTGACACAAGGAAACTACAAATTTGTAAAACTTTTGCCCTTATTATCTCAATAGCAGCTGCATAAGAAAAAAAAAACTTTAACACATTTTGAAATATTTTTATCCTCAGGCAATACTAATTTTTCATATAAATTTATAAATATCCGTTATATCTATCTCTATTGAATTTTAAGTGCGGAAAATATCTAAGATGGCTAAAAGCGGCGTGAGAAGTTTTTGAAATTGTTTTCACTAGGAAAAAAATCATATTAAAAAAGAAAAGCATGATCCTTTAATTTTTTTTCTTTGTAAATAAATTTTACAGAACTGATGCTTGAAATATTGATAAAGCTTCCAAAATAACAAGTTTTTTATTAACGAAAACATAAACTCCAAATATTACTGCAGAAAGTTTATAAATTCATTACTCGAATTAAGTTTGTATTTGTTCTAATAAAAACTCTGAATTATTATTATATAACTATTTAACACTCAAATAAAAATGTTAATATATTGAAGAAATTCATTAATATTTTTCTAAAGAAATAGAAACGACTTTTATTTTACAAGCATATTTCTTTATTAAATTATATTCCTTTGATTCCAATGAAATATTAACTTAGAATTAATTGAAATTTAGACAGACTCCTCTCGACGTTTTTCTTTTTCTGAAAAGCTGAGAGTCGTTGTTTTTACTTTTAGAATGAGTTGAGAAGAAAAAACACTGTTTTTTGAATGTAAGACTTATCTTCGCATTTCGAGTAAGAAGTCTGAAAAGGAAAAGGCCTGATTGACTTTTATTGAATTACTAAAAAGAAAGACGGGTATTAAAAGAGGAATTATGACATTATATTCAAAAAATTTCAATTTATGAAGTTTATCCAAATTTAAAAGGTTTAGGTGCAAAAGATTATAATATGTAGTTGTGGGGAGTATTTGTAAGAAGCAGAAAGGAATTTTTAATTAAAATCCCTTGGAGTTAATTTTCCTAATTATTCAATTTAAGAACTTCAAAGATTTAATTTTATGAAGAGCAAAATAAACTTAACAAACATGTATTCACTTAAACAAGATATAAGTAGTATGTTTTCTGCTTCGAGTGTTTCACATTCAGAGCGATAACTTTCTTTAGTTATAATCGCATACTTATATCTATCAAAGAAACTTTTCTTTTTAAAAATAGGTTTTTTGTTACCATATATTTGTTATTTATTTTTATAGAAACAAGCACATCATCAAAATACATTTTTCTGTTTTCTTTGTGAAAAGTAATTTAACTTTTGACATTTTTGCATAAAAAAAATTTGTTGTAAAATTTTAAAGACGAGTTATTTTTTTTCTTTTTCGGTCAACTTTTATTCATTTGGAAAATGGAACTTTCATGTACACAACGGCTGAGAAAAGTAAGAGTGATATATGTTTAACTTTTTTCCTCTATAATTAAAGAGTTTGAAAGAATTGAATAGTTTGTGAAGTTCACAAACTCAAATTAAATTAGCTTTTTGTTGTTCGTTCAACGTGATTTTTCTTAAGTATCTGAATAAATTTGAAATTAAATGCGAAATTATACTGACATCAAATGTATCAATAAATCAAATAAGATAATTTTAAATATTTTTTCTAATAAAGAAATCCACTAGAGATATGGCAAAGCGCTTGAAATGTTATTTTTACAAAGGAGTATTTTTTTTTAAAATTAGAATACAAAATCAAACATAGTGCAAGTTTCAAGATATTTCAAATTCATTATTTTAAATTTATGTGATGTTTACGTAAAAAAAATATATTGTTTTTGCTTATAAAACGTCATACAAAATTAAAGAAATGCCCAAAAGGTTAACATCTTGCTATACAATGATTTTGTCCTAGAATAATTCTGTAAGAAAGGGACAGTATACCAAAGTTCTCTGTGAGGTGTTTTTTGAAAATTTTTAGAAGTTATGCACATCACAAAACCTTATCTCAGTGCTTCTCAGACTTTATCTATTTGCGACCCAATATTCAATCATAGTTTTTATCGCCCCCTCCTCCATACAATAACAATGCATTGAATTCAGTAACACTATACATTAACGCTAAAGCTACAGATCAACTTTAACCTCCAGTGTATACAAACGTCTCACTCAGCCAAAGTCTTAGTTGCCCAGGACGTATATATACGTCTTTTCAAAGTACGAACGTTTCACTGCTATCCATAAAATTATTCGTAAGGCAAGGAATGCATTAAAATGATCTTGACAGTGTTTGCGAAGGATTTACTTATTATACAGGATTTGCATGTTTGTTTCTTTTCTCCCCCTCCACCCCAATGCATTACATACGCGCGTCTACGTGGTAAACGGTGGCATTGCAGAGCGAATCGCGTAACTTTTAAACGGCAGTTAAGGGATTAATTAAAGACCGTACAAATTATCAAGGTAAGTATTAATTTTCGGATATAATTTTATTTATGAAAAGTCCATGGTAATTATTAAACTTGTTCTTAACTTAGTATTATTAAACTAATTATAAAATACATTATGCAGTACTGATATTTTTATAAGCGTATTATATCAGAGTGTAAGTGTGTATTTTGCTTATCATTATGTCAAAATGTATTTCTATTGTTTACTTTCAGTAAATTTGAAACTTATTAAAGTAATCTTTTGCTTTCGATTTTTCAATTTACTCGTGTTCCTCTCGTAGAGTTATCACGCCCCTTTAGGGGGGGGGGCGTGCCCCACAGTTTGAGGAACGCTGCATTATCTTGAGTTCAATTTAGTTGATTTTTATATTTTTTAATTCATGTTGCTGTGGTGGGATAAATTGGAGTTTTATTTGCATACTCAGTGTCCCGCTTGCCGCTTGATTCTTGTTCAAAATTACAAGGTATACTGAAATGTTAGTCAATAAATTTTTCCTGTAAATTTTTTTCCTCAATAAAGTCTGAGTGTGGGAGTGGTTGTTTCTAAGGGTGTTGGTTTGAAGCTTTGATTTTTTTTGGAAGTGCTTGTTTCAGTTGGGCATTAAGCTCATAGCCCTCGCGTTGCTTCAAAGTGGGTCATTAATAAACAATCAGAGAGTATGATCCTTTCGGTTATCAAATCTCATTTCCATTGCAAATATAAATGAAACTTGTTGCAAGGAAAATAATGTCATATAAAAAAAGCAAAGTTCAAGGATAAATTAAAGAAAACGTTCCCTTCCTTTCGATTTTCTACAAAGTTCATTCTACATCAAAATGGACCCATTGTTTCTTAAGGAAACGAATAGAAATCAGACAATTGAAAAAAAAATCAACAACAAAATTTAAATTATGAAACTTTTGAGATTTTTTTTAATTTCTGAAATGGTATAAGACAGATGTCGGCAACCTATGGCACGTGCATCACATTTGGCACGTGGTAGAATTCTCGATAGCACTCTACACTACTCTCCAAATTTATCAATTTTTATGTGGATAGAAGATGATCACTTTAAAAGAGTATTATTGTACTAACATCTTCAAAATTATTGAAAACAATATGTACAGTACGAAAAATCTGAAATATATATACCAGGTAATTATAATTAAAGTTAAAGTTTCAAAAAACACTAAGGAAAAGAACCACTGATCAAAAGGACGTTAAGAAGTCTAAGGACTCTTAAATTGCAAATTTTTCAATTTTTTGAAAAAAAAATATATGTTAAAGCCTCAACATTTCTGAGCATTTTGATACCAAAATGTTGTTGATACTGTAAAAAGTTCCGAAGTTATTGAGAAATAATTAGAGAAATTTAAACAAAATCCCTATCTCTTTCGTATCTTTAACTTCATTTTTCTCAAAACAACAAATTTTAGCTTGCACGCAGAAATTCTCAGAAACTATTTATGAGATCGATTTGAAATTTCATACACGTGTTAAAAATATGGCTCTTCATAACTTATGCTTCAATTTTCAAAAAAAAAAACAAATTTATTTGAATTTTAATTAATTTTTTTCTTAAAATTTTAAAATTCTCGTTGTAATTGTATTAAAAAATATTTTTTTTTCTCTAAATTTTTTAAAAGTTTGTATAACTTTGAAAGTGAACATTTTTATACCAAATAAAGTTATTTTGTAAATTTTGATCAATTTTGTACTTCAGAATTTTGCGCGCTGTAAAATACTAATTTTCAAATTTTTGAAAAATTGTCCAATTTTTATTTCCTTGTAAATTTAAAAAAATTTTCTGAAATTCTCCGGAAATTTGAGAACGAATGTAAATATATGTGATTATCATGTGATAAAAATTTCAAATGATTGTTTTGCTTTATTGCTAAGTTACATTGGTTTCAAGAAGGATATTTTTTTCGAGTGCACAGATATATGTTAAGGGTCCTGAAACCCCTTAAATTGGAACGAAATATTAATGGAGAAGTGGGAAAGCGTATGGCAAAAGAAAAAAAAAAGGTTCCAAAGTTTATGAGAATACCTGTCATGCGCCCCACTCATTTCAATTGTTATAAAAGCGCCAGATACACGGCTTTTCCTCATTTCACGTCTGAGAAGTTTGCCATGACTGTCGCCTTGAAGGAATGTTAGCCCTAATATTGCGTCATGAAGTAAAGCGGTGCAGGAAGAGGTTCACATAAAAAAATATACATATTTTATTTAGCTATATTGAAGGGAAATACTCATAGTTTGTGGTTATATTTCTGATTTTAATACAAATGTTTAAAATAACAGCACACATACTATAGGTACAATTTTAATTGTTTAGTTGTTTTGATGGATTAATTATATTTTTATTGTTTATTTTATGTTAAAAATATATATTTAAATGATGCAAAACTAAGATAAAATAAAGTTCTAAACCTATATTGTAGACTTCTATCATCTAACTATGCATGCATTGTCTTGGGAATCGAATTGTTTCAAATAATTCCAACGGTGTGGCATCCTGAATCATATTGTAAGATTTCATTGGCTCCCACAGTTAAAAGATTGCCGAGTCCTGGTATAAGAAATAAATACGTATATGCATGAGATTCATGAATTAAAACAATGATTTATATAACACCAAAATGTCCTGAAATGCTCGATAACACAAGAATAAAGGTACCAAGACGGAACCATCCGAATAGGATGAAAATACTTATGCGTCTAACTTTTATGAAAATATGCAAATGATTTGGATTAGTTGGTCAATGACTTAACAGTTGAAGCTCCAGTTCATTTCCATAGAGCAGTGTTTCTCAAAATGTGGTACGCGTATCCCCAGGGTTACTGGCAAAATTTGATGGAGATGCGCGTTGCACCGATGGGGATATGCACTGCAGCGTGCTTAGCTGCGGCTTATTCTACTTTCTCATGAGTCAAGACAGTCTTATAATGCGTGAGATGGCGCGGTGTGATATGGAATGGTTGGAATTGGCTTCAAACGGAGTCTTGAAAAAATAAATACTTTGGAGTGTACTTAAAGGATAGTCGGTACTCTCTCTATACCGCTAATGTTAAATTGAGCTTTATTTATGTGTTTTTTTCTCAGAAACTGTTAAATATAAAAACTTCAAATTTTGTCTGTATATTTATTATACTTTTTTTACTGAAGTGATATTTCTTAAATATATTGTTAAGTTTCTTTAAAATCATGCAACGTAAAAGTATCATTATGAATTTTTTTGAAAATTGCCATTTCTTCACGATAACTGACTTTTACAAAAATATTTTGGGAATATTAATAAAAGCTCACTTTAGTATATATAGTTACATATCAGTTATGTTCAATAAAATTATCGTGTGCACATATTAAATAGGTTCTGAGAAAAAAGGTACACGCGGTTTGAAAAAACATCATTTTGAGAAAATTGCATTTTAATATAAAATGTCACTTCATCACAAAAGTTATGAACTACAACATGTATTGGTCCCATTTTATTAAACATTAGCTTATCCTATATATATTTTAAGTCTATTTTGTTTTCCTATTGTACCTTAATTGCCCCAAAATACATACATAGCATTTTTATGTTTTTGTTAAACGAGATATTTTGTAATATTTACATTAATTTTCTTAAAATCTGTATCAATTGTTGTGAAGAAGTTTTAGCTTTGATGTATTACAAACATGAAAGTTAACTAAAAAACATCACGAATACCTTGAAATAATTTAACAATATGGAAATGTAAGGATTTGGGAATATGTGATTATAGGACATTTCTCGAAAGTTTTCATTAATTTTTTT
>BMAO01009439.1:0-31245 GCA_019973975.1 Trichonephila clavata
ATTTATATTTTTATTAGGCGTACAACTTTGCTTCCGCCGTTTTTTTCCGAAATTCGAGGCTTTATTGTAAAAAACTGGTTATACATTTATGATTCAAAATATTGTCCATCGCTGGCCACTACTTTCTCCCATCTTTCGGGCAGCGTACGAATCCCGCGTTGAAAAAACTGGTCATCTTTTGAAGCGATCCACGAATCGATCCAATTTTTTGCTTCTTCATAAGACCGGAAGTGCTGCTCAGCCAGGCCGCGTGCCATTAATCGAAACAAGTGATAATCCGAGGGAGCAACTTCTGGAGAACACGGCGGGTGGGGTAGGACTTCCCATTTCAACGTTTCCAAGTATGTCTTGCCCACTTTCGCAACACGGGGTCGAGCATTGTCATGCTGTAAAATCACTTTATCATGTCTCTCTTTGTATTGCGGCCGTTTGTCTTTCAATGCTCGTTAATTGCGTTCGATAACGATTGCCTGCGATTGTTTCAGTCGGTTTTAACAACTCATAATACACTACGCCGAGCTGGTCCACCGAATACCGAGCTTGACCTTGGAACCGTGAATATTTGGTTTGGCCGTCGACGTGGAAGCATGGCCGGGATATCCCATGATTTTCTGAGCTTGGGATTATCGTAATGAACCCATTTTTCATCCCCAGTCAAAATGCGATGCAGAAATCCCTTCCGTCTTTGCCTTGCAAGCAGCTGTTCACAAGCAAACAAACGCCGTTCAACATCTCTCGGCTTCAACTCGTACTGCACCCAATTTCCTTGTTTCTGAATCATTCCCATGACTTTCAGGCCTTGTGAAATGGCTTGTTGCGTCACTCTTAATGATCCTGCCAATTCTTGTTGCGTTTGACACGAGTCTTGATCAAGTAATGCCTCCAATTTTGCATCTTCGAAAACCTTCTCTCTTCCACCGCCATGCTGGTTTTCGACGTCAAAATCACCGTTCTTGAAGCGTTGAAACCACTCTGGCACATTCTTTCACTAATAGTGGCCTCACCATAGGTATCTGAGAGCATTCTATGAGCCTCAACCGCAGATTTCTTCATATCAAAGCAGAAAATTAAAACCTCCCGCAAATGACGAGAATTTGGCTCGTAAGCTGACATGTTTAATCGAGAATAACTTTATGATGCCGAAACAAATCGACTAATATTTCGATGGCGTTATGTTTACAAATACCTAAGCTTATTGTAGGCTATCTACGATCTATTTATTTCGACTACCACTTACCACTACAGCCATCTATTACAAAACGGCGGAAGCAAAGTTGTACACCTAATATATAAAAAAAATTTTATATAAAAGTGGGGTTGAGCATGTTTTGTGGCCAGCCGAACTTCCCCTTTCTGTTAATAATACAGAGCAAAAACCTGTAGAAAATAATGGATAAAAAATCTAAATAAATTATGAGAAAAAGGTAACTTACCTAAAAATTGCATATGCATATATATATGTATATATACAAATAAAATATACAAAAAATAACTATAAACCTAAGATAACTATAGTCATGTTAGAATAGTTTTAGCCACAGAAATACTAGAGCAAGCTCCTGGCCTTAGGAAACAGAATTGCAGGTTTAAACAATGTTTTTCGGCCAGCCAACATTCACCTGAATTTGCCAATACTCTGGGCCATAGTCAAAGCAAGAAATTTCTAGAGAGAAGTTGAACTATTTTTTTTAATTAAACCATAATATATTAATGTAAAACCATAATATTATAGCCTGTAATAATTACTAAAATATTTTAAAATCAAAGTTAAAACTATATTAGATAAAGACTTACCACGTGAGTACAGAAAAAAGACATATTCCCGGGCAATGGACAATATATATATGCATATATATATATATGCACACACAATTTGAAACATAATGTTCTCAAGCATCAAATTGCACATTGCCTTGCCAATCTTCTTTGTCAAATATTTTCAAGAATTTGAATTCCTATCTTCAATGAAAAATTCCCGCCTTCACCACAAAAAAGAAGAAGAAAAAATCCCGGATGTGAAGTATCTCAGTACCATGGACAAACTGCATCTCTTAAAAACACTAGAACTAATAAACTCACTATAAGAATTAAAAATGTGTGCCAATCAAAGATAAAAAAAGAAAATATCAAACAGAAACAACACAAGCCACACATTTTTTATCGTTATCTAGTGGTATATTGTTATGGTTATTATCAAATGGTATACTGTTATGCAAGGGTTTGGAAACATATGAAATATTAAATTCTGTATAAAATATTATTATTTGTATACATTTAAAAAAAAGTTATTGAATTTGCTTAGATCTCTAAAAAAGAATTTTATAAAAACATTATTTTTTTTATTAATTTACGCAAGTAATAGTACAATCAAGAAATGTTACCTTTTATACTGAATCGCTTATTCAATGTTAGGTTTTATTATTTTGAGATTATTGCCAGAGATATGATTGTTTTATTATTTTATAGGTGCAGTATGATAATTTTTTTGGGACACTAAATAAATATTATTGTATTTTCGTATCCTAGTTATACTTTCAATATCATATTCTTGCTGTCAAAAACAGTAATTGCGATCACGCAAGAACTGAGGAAGGATTTCAAACAATAAAGGTAGTCCCATATCACTTGTGCTTTTCTTGTGAAATGTATAAAATATCATTTTTTGTTAGCGTTTAACTTTTGGGTAATGTATTGAACTCTTAAATTTCTTTCTAAAAAGTCTTAAAATGCAGCAAATTTGAACAATTAGATAATTCCCTTTTAATATCCAATAAAAATATTTTAGTCAGATAAAAGGCAAATTTTCTGTAAAAAAAAAATTGAATTGCAGAATTTTAAAATCAATAAAAAAATTCTTCCCGAAAGCATTAATCTCTTTGAGATAGGCACAACAGAAGTGGGATCATAATCGGAAAAGTAGTGATTCACAATATTCAAGTTAAACCATAGGTTCAAATCTCGATTTCCATGAAGATGTATCATGTAAATTTATTGAATAATAACGACTAATTACGAATATAAATGAGGACTATTGACGACTGACAATGATTTTGACCTTCGGTTCAGTGATGAGAATAACACTTGACTTAAAACCCAATTCTTCATACTTCCCTTCCACGTCAACGTGAGGACTTTGAGCTTCGACGGATTTAAAAAACACATCGGCCTCTCTCTACAAGATAGACCCCATTATGTAGAGCAGGGGTACTCAAACTTTTTTTCCTACGGGCCACGTACATGTGATAACTATTTCACGTGGGTCGCAGCATGAGGATTATAAGATCAAGGACATTTAAAATGAGGAAAAGTGATCAAAATATTAAAACTCATAATTTTTCAGATTTTATTTTAAAACTATATTAAACTCTTTCAAACTCTACTAAAAAAGTAGGTTTTCCCAGTTATGGGTTAATTTCAATTTCCTTTCATCATGCATCCCGCAACCTCCACATCGCGGGGGGGGGCAAGGTTCTAGAGGGCCTAAGGCCTGTCTGACACCAATTATGTATCCTTTGTAAGATCCTGCTAGAGGCCCAAAACTTGACTAATATTCTCCGTTACATCACTGGGGTTAATTAAAAAGTAGATTCACGCATATAATGGACACTTCTCCAATATTACTTGTTATCATTAATAGTAATTATGAGAAAAAATATCTCGCAATTCGTACCAACACGACATCGATAGCAAAATTGATACATGTGAATGATAGAATTTATAACTAAACTTTTTATAATGCATTGTACTTAAACAATTAAGTTTGTTAGTGCAACGGGCCATAACCGGGCCACTCAGAAATGTCCGGTGGGCCACATGCGGCCCGCGGGTCGCAGGTTGAGTATCGCTGATGTAGAGACAAAACAAATTCACAACAAATATTTTTAACAGAATTGGATTTCAAAGGTTACACGTGTTGCGGAATTTAGAACAGAGAAACACCAGTTCAGTTGTCACCGTACAAAATTCATGTTGTCCTAATAATACGTTACTGAAACATAATCAAGGGAACTGTTATCAAAATAATAATATTGCTTTATTAAGGATTCACTGTTTTTAAAAAATACTTATATGATAGATAATACTCGGTACTCTTGCATCTTTTATGTCTGTATGAAGAAAATATCTAAGTCTTTCCAACAATCCTTAGTTGATCAGGCCTTTTCAAGTGTTATTCTATTCATTGTTCTTTCCATTTAAAAACAGTAGTGAGGAGTTAAAAATTTAATTACTCTGCATTAAAAACAGCATAAACACTATTGGCAACGAATCTCGTAGTTTTTAATTACGATCAAGTAATCTGAATCGATATCTTATTCACCACAGTGATGCTTCATTAAAACACTAGAGATGCACTGAAAGCTCCAAGGTTAATTACATTCATGTCTGATCATTATTAAGGTATCCGACTACTTGCAACAACAAAAAATGAAGATATGGGGATTTTTTTTAATGTTATTTTTAGATTTGTTTGGTACATTTTACGAAAATTATGTTAAAATTAAGAAGATAAAAATAAATTATTAGAATTTAAATGGGAAAAAATGGGTAAAAATTTACAAAAAAATAACATAAACATGGCCCTTTTTGTACCAAAAGTTTATGAACAAATTTTCAATTTTTCAATTATGATGTGTTGCTATACGTTATATTCATTTTTTAAATGATCTTCAGGATAAGAGATATTTTAATTTTTATAAAAACTTGAGCACTTTATCTTAGTTGTTATATGAAATTGCTTAAAAAAACAGTGATTATATTCACATAAAGGACTGTAAATTTTTTAATAAAACAGGCATTGATGAATCTGAAGGTACTATTATACAGAACATACACAAGGTACTATTATATAAACATATGTAATATATATATATATATATATATATATATATATATATATATAATGGCATCTGTGTGTGTGTGTGTGTGCTTTTACTAAAACCCTTGTAGTTTTTGTTCTAGCGAACAGAAAATAATAAAGTTGGTATTTTTATAAAGCTAATAAAATGGTCTATAAGATAAAATCATAAAAAAAATTGTCCCTTTTTGGCAAAATTTACAGTTTTAGGGTAGTCGGATACCTTAAATGGCTGGACTGATTATCAACTCTCTTTCACAGATTATAAAAACAAAACAGCTTCTGATGAAGCGCTTAAAATACTTCTCGTATATTAATGCCGATTTATAGTTAAATCTAGAAATCAGGAGAGATGACTCACTGAACATAATAGATGTATCTTCCATTTCTTAATATTAATTTTACTTGTATTATGCCCATTATGACATCATGTTGCATAGAGTTTTGTTCTCAACATAATTTGCAAAGTTCGATATGTTCAACGAAATCCTGGCCCACTATCACACGTTCATTATTTTTTTCAAGTTTTTTTCGTATTCTCTATTTTTTTTTTGACGGACCACTTCGTAAAGGGAGTCACCTCGTCTATTTTCTCCATTATTGTTATTATCCGACCTAAGAAAAGAATACCCACTCACAATCATTAGTCAATTATCATTATCGAGGACATTATCGTTTTCTTTAGAGGACGACTTGTCCTTTTATGAATGCAAAAAGGGAACCTCCCCTTCCGGACCCGATGACCTCATCTTTTAAACTACCCCGGAGGAGGGGGGAGACATCGACATGAGCCCTGTACAGATCCTTGTAGGCGGACGAGTTGAGAGGTACCCACCAAAGTATACAAACACAAAATTAGATAGATCGGTTTTTTTTTCCTGTTGTTTTCAAAACTGTCGCATTTTTTGGGTGCATACCTACATGAAAATCACCAGCAATCATTCACTGATGATTGGTTGAAAGGAGGGGAAGAGGGCGTTCCGTATCTTTCGAGTTATCGGTGAAGTTCGGCAAAGGGTGAATCTAAATTCAAATTGTATGCATTTATTAAAAATAAGATGAATTTGCCTACTTTGAGCCACCTACAACCCCAGTAGTATTCACGTTATATGTGTGTGGGCGGACTGAAGATTAATTAGATGTTCTAAAACATTTCATTTTTTGTTTTGTTTTCCTTTACTCATTTTTTGAAATTTAGGATGATTTTAATGAAAGGTTTGAGGCACTAAAAGTATTGTTCCTTTTAACAAAACATTTTTTGATAGATTGTTCCATGTTCCAGGTTAAAAAGAAATGATAAAAAAGTAATGAGCACACAACGTACAAAAGAATTCAATAAGAATCTATATCTATATATATCTATTTATATATATATATATATATATATATATATATATATATATATACATTCGAACCTCTATATTGCGAATTTTTCTATATAGACAACTTTTTCTTGGAACCAAGAATATTTCACGATTTTCTTCGTAAAACAACCCCCAATAGCAAAGTACATTTTCTATGTAACGAACTTTTTCTCTTGTGTGATTAATTTTTTTCTCTCTATTTCAAAAGATTTCTGGACATTTCAAGTTTTCTCTCTTTTAAGGGAACCAGGACATGCTCGAAAGTGTAAAATGCCAAAATTAAGACCCTTTGTTTATGAAACATATATCTTTTAAAATTTCCAATAGAGCTTAGAAATTTTACGTTCTTAATAAAGATAATTTAATTATTCTGTAGGACTACGAAAATAACTTTTTAGTTCAAAAGTTTTTTTTCTCTATTTAAGTAATACATATAATTTTTGAGAACCCATAATACATACTTATGTTTAGGTACCATTTTTTAAAAAAAGTATCCTTTTTTTAATGCAAAATATTTTTTACACATATATAAAACAATACACAAAAGACAGTGAACCTATTTTTTTTAGTGAAAATTTAGTATAGTTTCTTTAAAAAAATTTATAAAACTTTGAAATTTGGAATATTTTTATTTTTGTGCTTTTTAAATGCATAAAACCATTTTTAAAAATTTAGGCACTATTTGAATAGAAAAAAATTAGGTTCACTATATGCATAGGCATCTTGTATAGAAGTATAAAAAATCTGGAATCTTATAGTGCAATAGTTTTTCTTAAAAATGTACCTAAATGCAAAGAAATATGCTTTTGAGAAAAAGTAAAAAAACTAAAAAAAAAATAATGTTTTCACATATTATACACTTGATTAGTATTTGCTTGCCTATTTTTATATGCCTAATAATAATGCTTAGTCATTTTCTACAGTTACAAAAAGTAATTTTAAATTCATATGGTTTCTTTCCCTTTGTTTTAGTTAACATGAACATAATTTTCGAGATACATATTTTAATGCAGGTACCACTTTTTACAAAAATATTTCTTGAATATACGAAAAATTTTACACACATATATATAAAGCAACATATCAAACGTAATGAACCAGTTTTTTAATGAATTAACTGCATAATTTCTTTAAAATAATCATAAAACCTTAAAATTCTGAAAATCTTAATTTTCGAGATCTATTATGCCACGGAAAAGCGGGGTTATTCATTCAAATGAAAAAAAATTGAAAAGTTTATATAGATCAAACACAGGGGAAACTACCCATTTAAAATATGTCAAAAGGGGCGTGGTCATTTGTTCACATTTTTATTTTTCATATTTTAGAGCTATTTTATCAACAAACAAAAAAGTATTGGTTACATTTTTAGGTTCAGGAAAATATGCACTATTTTTTAGAACAAAAATTGAAAAATCGATTTTTTGAAAGTATATGATGACCGCATTTTATGGTGGTCATAAATTTTGAACTTGTTTTGTAAGGTTCCCAACTCTCGCCGACAGCAATAAAATTCTAGGCGTATCATCCAAGTAGTACAAACTCTAATCTTTATTATCCAGTTCACTGGAAACATCTTCGATAAATAAATAATGTTATAAAATAATCTGTTTAAAATTACTTGTATGCTTTAAATTAGGAAATGTCCATAAAATTCATTAATTTTAATATAACATTATTTCCTTAATGTTGAAAATACAATGAATTCCTCGATATTATTTTTTTCTTGTTTTCCTTGCAATATTTCTTTCTTTCATTTTTTTGATGGGTAAGATACATAAAATAAATAGATATTAATTTACAAAAAGGTGTGAATAATTACTTTTTTTTAATATATAGTATTTATGAATTTAAACCTTGTTTTATGTGATTTTTTAAGTATATTGAAAGATCAATCTCTATATAACGAACTTTGTTTCGGGATTTGTCAACTTCGTTATACTGAGGTCCGACAGTATATACATATTATGCTTTAAAACAAGTAAAATTATATACAATCTCATTTGTTTAATTATATTTAAATGATTTTGACTTATTTTGATTTAACTACTTAATAACGTCACACTACGAGCTACACTAAGGCTTTTGGTGGCGGATTTCGTAATTTTGTACTGTGGTCAAGTGGCAAAGACAATACCCTATCTATATCTTCCTGTCCAAATCTCAATACCACATCACCATGGAACTTTGAGCCTCGATGGATTATTCGACTTGTATCTCTACATGTCGGGTCTTCAGAGACAACAGAGCCCGAAGTCACGACTTTACAAAAGCAACATCGACCACGAATTCGCGGACATGGCTACTCGGTTTGTGACGGATCTATACGCGTCCTTCCGGTAACCCTCTTGGGAAATATTTGGGCTATGAATATCAACAACCCTGTCTGAAGACGAAACCGTAATATGCAGATCAGGTCTATTATATATACACTCATGTCCATCAATTAAGGATAATGAAGTTCAGGCAAAGAAAGAAACAGAAGCAAAACAAATTTGACTTATTTGTAAAGTCTATTTATTAAACAAAAGGTAAAGAGCAAAAAAGATGCTATATGTTTGACATAATTAATAAAAATTGCGATTTTTACTCCCTGGAGCAAATTTTAAAAAAGAACCTATTTACAAAAAACAGTATAACATGGTTAGTATGATGGTTAATACGGAGTATGTTTCCCGGACGATGCAATACAGACCTTACAACGCCTACGCATGCTGAGTATCAAATTATCAATCTGATCTGGGGGAATATTACACCACTCATCAAGCAATGCCGTCCGAAGTTCCGGTAGATAGGTGGGAGGGGGTTAACGGGCTGCAATTCGTCGGCCAAGCATATCCCACTCATGCCCTATTGGATTCAAGTCCGGTGAGTATGTTGGCCAATCCATACGGATGATATCCTCCGATTAAAGGCATTCGTCTACAATGCTTGCACGGTGAGGACGGGCGTTGTCATCCATAAACAGAAACTCAGCACACATGGCGCCCCGAAACAAACGTACATGTTGTTCCAGAATGACATCCCGATAGATGAGGCCTGTCATCGTTACACTCTGGACATGCAGGTCAGTTCTGGAACCAAAAATAATTCCTCCCCAAACGAGCCATCCTGCACCATGGTAACGGTGTCGTTCAGTGGTGTCTCTTGGTGGTAACGGGTACCTGACGCTCTCCATATGAAAGTCCGGTGAGAATCAGACTGCAAACTAAACCTGGACTCGTCGGAAAACATCACACAAGACCACTGTTGCGGTGTCCACAATGCATGCTCTCTACTCCAGGTTAATCGCAGGCGACAGTGAGTTGCGGTAAGGGGAACACATCTGACAGGCCTACGAGCATATAGACCAATGTGCCCTAAGCGTCTGTATACGGTCTGCCTTGAAACTGTCGTACCGGTAAGCTGACGAGGGTCTGATGCTGTGCTCCGTCTGTTTCTTTTGGCAGTAACTGTCGAATACCGGCCCTCATTCGGCGTTGTAACTCGGTGGCGACCTGTGCTGTAACATCTATTACATTACCATCATCTTGGAATCGTTGCCAAAGCCTGGATATGACACTGTGGGCGATTCCAAGTTCCTCGGATACTTCCAGCTAAGTACGTCCACATTCCAGTCGTCCGATAATTCTACCACGCAAAAAATCATCCAAATGCTTCCTTTGGCCATAACTATGCGGTTATTGCACTGAAAGGCTTTTAAAGCGCTTGTGAACAATTTTACTTCTTTGCCACCATTCCTTATATACCCATCTCTTACACTCTCGTCATTGTGACATACTATCCACGCCCTCTGGTGGCTTTCCTGTAATTTGCATATTCTTCTTCAAGATGTGTGTGATAATTCTACAGGTGAAATTTTTATTTTAGAATTCAATTTCAATGTGATTCCGAATTAGCCTTAATTTATGGACATGAGTATAGTACAGGTTTGCTGCTAGATAGACAAATAGCTTGAGTATAATGGGTTTTTAATTGAAGTTGCCAGGAGATTAAACATTAAGAAGTAGAAGTTAGGAAGGATCAGGTATTAGTCACATTGATAGCGCGTTTTCGACTTTAAATTGTTAAAGAGATTTAAGTGGCTTTTAGTCACATAGCTACAGTGTAAATCATGTATTAAAGTAGAAGATCGATTCATAAAAGGTGATCAATTTGTGACTGATCTATACGCGTCTATAACTAACTCCTTGGTGATTTTTCTGGTTCAATAATATTATCAACCAACTTTCACCGAGTGAAGAAAGCGTGATTATGAAAATTAAGTATATTATATAAATTCTGTATTTGTGAGTTTTAGAAGTTAGTTGTTGAGTGAAGGATCGTGAAATGATTAAGTGCAAATCGGAGTTCATCAATTGAAGAAGTCTAAGAGTATCACTCGACAGTGATTAAATTCGGATAAGGATCGTATTCAAGACCTCGACTGGAGGACTCAACTTCATAAAAGTACAGGTATCGTGATCCTTGTTTAAATAGAAGTTTAGCTTATTAGTGCGTGGTGTAGTTTATATTGAGCTTGTATAGGTTATCGTAGAATCAGTTGAGGGGCCGTATTATTATCCCCAGGCTAATGAGTCTCACCTCCACACTCAGCTATCTGATCTTTTATCTTAATTAGATTATTATTGGGCTTGCTTGACAATAAAATAATTAATAACTTTGTGACAATAAAATAATTAGAGTGAATCATATCTACAGATTATTCAGTTCCTCCTACACATCTAGCCGGATTCGAGGGTAGACAAAGGGGATCAGAAGGAAGCAGAAACCGAGAAGCATTACAAATTGATTAGAAGTATTCTCCGAACTCTTCACTCTACTTAGTAAAACACCTGTTCTTTTCTGGGAAACATCTCAACCTATTTGGTTAATTGAGTTTTGTCTGTGATAATCAGTGTGTTGAATAACTAAGTAAAAAGTATCATGTCGAGTGGTCCTTCACTTCCTCCCACACCTTTAGCCGGATCCGAGAGTAGGTACAGGGGGTTACAGGTTACTGTGGGGACTTCTCATGGTTTTTCACGGTCTAGCTGTGCTGTCTAATTACAGCCAGTCACGCTTAGATACTTTATCTGGCACGCAGCGGATAGATAATTGTACAGAAATTTTCTGTTTCAATGTTTTATAAATCATTCGAGGATGTGTATTTTGCATACGCAGCATTTTCCTTCAAAATCTCAGGATATTTGTATGTTTACAATGTAAAAAGGAGATATACGATTTATATAAAAACTTCTATCTACAGTTAGATCCCTACTTAATGAACTCACCAAGATCGAAAATTTTATTTTTTGATTCGTAGTATCGGAATCCAAAGAAGAAAAAAATTTTTTGTACTAACCTTTTGGAAGTTCTATAATAAGCATACACAAGCAATATCCATGATTAGAAATTACATACTTTTTTTTATTTAGCAGCTAAAACTTTTATTAGTGATTTATGACGCATCAGTTAAGTAGAAGTTTTAAAATATTGATTTATAGATTTTTGACACTCTTATTGATCCCTGACTCGAACGAGTCCTTTTTGTTCTTTTTTCACTTTATGCAGAGAAGAAAATACTGCATCATTTGCATCTTGCTATATGAGGTATGTTTTCGGTTTCCTAACAATGTAAAGCATTAGAAAATGTAACAGTTTTGATAGGAGTTTCTGATAGAGATTTCTTGTCTTATTCAAAACTCACGTGATAGGTCACACTGATGACTCATTTACCCCTGTAAAATCTTACCGTCGAAATTTGCTACAAACAAGAAAAGTCTTTTTCTGCTCCAGCCAAGATAAATATGCAATTTAAAAAGAAATCCAGTTTTTTTTTGTTCTATTCCAAACTAATAAAAAAAAATTTCGATTGTTGAAATAATTCGTGAACTCGGGGTTTATTATTGGTTGAATAGATAATTTTAACCAATAATAAATCTTCATTTTAATCGGGGGAAAAGAAAAATCCTTAAATCTTGAAATTCACTAAATAGGGGTTCGGTAAATCGGTGTCCGACTGTATACCAAAAAGGAAAACAACACTTACGAAATAACGAAAACAAGTGAAATTTACAAAATAACACACAACCGTTAAAATCTATTCTTTTTTATATTTCAGTGTTAAAATTTGAACAAAGAAGCAATACTCTTCTTTTAGTCTTTATTGAGCCTTTTGAAAATTATACTGCCCTTTTATTGAGTGTGTTCACTCCTTAAAAATTTTACCTATGACTGTCTTGAATTTTACGAATTTATGATTTGACATAGATTTGTAATTCTTCTTAACAATCAAATGACGAAGTAATTAAAAGGAAAACATTAAGCAAATAATTAAATGCAAATCGTTTTGAATTATAATCACTCTATGAAGAGATTTATACGAATGATATTGGTGACAATCAATAGCGCACACAAAAAATTTTCAAGGAAAAATTTTCCATGGTCGAAAGTCCCCTAACTCGTATCATACCTCAAGAGAACACCAACTGATTTTTCTGATTTTGTCGATTTTGTTAATAAAAAGTAAAAAAAAAAAATATATTGATTAATAATTAGCAGTAATTAATAAAATAAATTGTTAATTGCAAGTACTCAATTTTAAATTTTACGCTATATATATAAGATAATCATAAATCGAAAAAAACTCAAGGGCTTTGAGGGGAGGGCTGGACCCCTAGGACATCCCCTTGTGTACGCCACTGGTGACAGTCCTTATTATTAAAAACTTCGGTTAAATAACTAAATTTGGGTGACACCTGAGTTAGTTACCCGCTCTTTGTTTCTTGTTTCCACATCCCACTACTAGAGGATTTTAGCTTCTGATACACTAACTGTCTTAGAAAATGGTGTTTAGTTGAATGAGGACTAGTAGCGTACACAGGAAATTTTTAAAAGGGCAGGTCTAGGGTCGAAAGTCTACTATTCTAATATCATACTCCAATACTCCGTCACACATATTCCATTCATTTTTTTATTTTTATTTTCGGGAACAAAAAACAGTAAAAAATGAATTATTGAATGAATAATTAGCATTAATTAATAAAATGAATTATTAATGGCAAATACTTAATTAAATTTTACGTACTATATATAAAGGATTATAATCAATCGAAAAAAATCAAGGGCTTTGGGGGCATCCGGACCCGAGGACCCCCCCTTGTGTGCGCCACTGCTCAGGACCAATCATAAGTTAACCTTAATTGAATCCTTTTATTCATTCAGACTGAAAACCTTATAGACCTTTTCATCATTTATACCATTTTAATGCCTTTTTTTCCCATTAAAATATTTAAATAAATGTTTGCTTACTTCCATGTTAGATAATTAATTATTTTGTAAAGTACTGAGTTATATATATTTTGTCTTTTATTTCACAGAAAAAAAATTATTTACAAAGATTTATATTTATCTTTAATAACCTTTATTTCATTTTGAAAATGGAATATGTGAGGCCTACTTTTCTTGCTAAACATTTTTTTAAATTCCCCTTTTCTTATATTTGGATCGATTGAACAAAATACACCAGTTTTTTCCTTACCTAAACATTTTTAAGTTCCTAGATTTACTACATGGTTACAAAAGGCATTATTTTGAAAAATTGTTCTTACAAAACATTATTTTTGATGATGCCGGAAAATTATGGGCTAAGAAAATACTTTCTCGCTTTCATAATGAATAAAATAATAAATGTTTAAAAAAAAAACGCGATGAACTCAAACATATGGAGCCACACTTATAAGAATTAAATATCCCCCTTAAATAATTTACTCTGCACACTCTATTTAACCTTTTACCAATCGCAACAGCAAAGCACTTCCACTTCAATCCATCATTCGAAAACGAAATGCTGCTTAAAATGAACAATCACTCTAAAAGATGACACATTAATATTAATCCAACCTCTATTAGAGTCCAGGACACAATGCAACTTTCGGATCCAGCGTCTCCCAAGCAATTCCCCCACGGATGGCCCCCTTTCTTTTCTTCCGTAGATGATGCATTCTCCATGTCCGGGCGGGGACGAATTGTGGGCCCAAATTCAAAAAGACAACTTCAACAGCATAGGGCGGCGTTAAGTATTGTCATTAAGGGGATCCGGGGCCTTCTTAGTCCCATAAATCACAACCTACAGAATCCTCGGTGAATAATTACAGGTGGACTATTGACTCACTTTGGGTTGGCATTGTTCGATGCTCCCAGGAAGAACACCCACCGAATTTTGGTGCCGCTGCTATTAAATGCTGCCTTGGGACTGGGGTCTTATTATTAGTTTTTTTTTCTTTCCCTCTCTTTCTTTTAGGAGATGTTGGGTGGTATGGACGGATCCCTAACCACAATTTTAATTGATTAAGTCCCTTAGAAGATCCTGGTCGGGCAGAAGTTGGGAAATGTGGTTTGACTTAAATACAATAGAAAAAATATAGTTTTTGAAAGAGAGATAAAATTACTTAAGGTTGGAAGGTATAAAATTTTAAAGTTGTAAGTAGAATATTGGAAATAAATGAACGTGATAACTTCAAAGTTTTTATTTGAAAAAAGGTCTACTTCATGTTTGTAATTTTATATGGATTTTATTAAAATATTTATTTCGTTTTAGTAACTTATTTAAAATCTGAATTGAAACCTCTCCAGTATCATTGTATCCAAACAGGTTTAATTCCATAGAAAAAAATGTATAAAATATTTCTAAGTCATTCTGAAAATCCAAGCTTCATTTGTATAATGTAAATAAAACAACTGTCTTTTTAAATTATAAATACTAGCAAAGGTATTAATGGTTTAAAAAATATTTTTAAATAAAAAATACAAATTTTAAATGTCAAACGGTAGTTTTTTCCTGTAGTAAAAAAACGTTTTTTTTTTCTATAATTTTTTTAATTAAAATTTGGAGTTTTTTTAAGATTATTTTATAGTTTTATTTGAATCATTTTATTCATTCAGATTAAAGCTTATTTCAATCTTAAATAATTAATTATATTTTTTAAACTCCGAAATTTTCTTTTGAAATCGAAACATTCATTTGATTCAGTTATATCCGGCTAAAATTGAGAGTTTCAGCCGTACACGTGACGTTATTTTAGCATTTTTGGAAAAAATATCACAATGATTTGGAAATAAATTGTGTACGTTACATTGAAGTACACATATACAAGTATTTAAATATTTAATTTGTTTTTCTTTTTGTGCTGGTGTAAATTAAAATTATTTATTAAAACTATGTCCTTAATAATTGTGATGTATTTTTTTCAGTAAACACTTTTAACTCTCAAACAGTTGGAGAATATTTTTAATGCTGACAACAGTCCAAGGAACACGCAATTTAAAAAAAAAATGAGAGAGAAAACACCCACGATGTATGACTTCTAGGTAATATTCTAAAAACAGAGAATCTGGCAAAATTTATCACGATATAAGAAATTTAAATTTTTAATATTTAAGACAAATTCCTAAAATTAATGTTTTAATTTGAAATGACTATGGAATTCTTAATATAAAGTGGAATGTACCACTTTACATTGACAATTTTTATTTCATGCTTAAATTGTAATACTCACAAACAACGCCGTTCCTTACATTATAATGGCGATTCAAATGAAAACGGTGACTTGTTGGGGATAGAGTCGTTGGCATCATTTTAGGCGACTTGGTGACCATGTTGGCGACCATATAAATACTGTTGTTATGTTGTCACTAATGCCACCTGATCGTCAAAGGGCAGATAGAGGTCCACGAAATTCCTCATGGCAAAAGCTAAGTGACGCCTGTCGTTAGCCGTAGCTTTGGGCACCATGCAGGTGACAGTACGATTTAGTTAATTTCCATCCTAATTTTGAAAGAGGACAACCTGGGGGTGGTCAGAGGAGAGGCCTTCCACTTCTATTCCGCTTACTCCAACCTCACGAGAGCACTTGTGGCACGATGGTTGTTTAGAGTATGTCCATGCTGCGAAGGTGCTATACATTTACAAATACCCATGCCCTCTCCAGGATTCGAACCCAGGCCCTACGGCACAGCAGTCAGTGTCGCTAACCACTATACCGGACGGGCAGCATATATATACTTCTGGAAATTACTGGAAAAATCTACTTATATGAAAATCTGTGACGTAAGCCGATTTTTCGAGAAAATTCCGTGTGAACTATAGCTAGGGGCTACTTGCTGAAGCAGTGTTAGTATTGTCTTGACCGTTGAAGAGTTGACCAAAGATTAGTGATTATTTCGGCTTTTGAGTGGGGCGTGCGGTTGCTTACGAATACATTACGTATTTGTATTTTTAGACACTAATAGTTGTGTCTAAGCGCTGTAGAAGATGTGAAGACCTTCTGAGATTTATTTTCAGTTTTCTGCTGCTGTATCCTGTATTTTTAAGGATTGTTTTCTTACAATAAATTTTCATTGCTCCTGAAGTACTGTCTTGCTCTTTGAAACTGCTTGCATTAAACCCTCAAACCCCGATCTACACAACGATAACTAATAAATTAGACTTCCAGAACTTCAGAACTAATTTTAGTATTAAATCATTCTTAATTCTCTTTGCCAATAGAAAATAATTCAATACAAAAATCTTTAACTAATCAAATGTTTAATTGTCGAAGAAAATAAAGGATAAATCTTTTCAGTTGATAACTATAATAGAAAAATAGAAAGGAAAATAATTTTTACTAGACATACAAAATGTTGTTAATAATTCCTACAGTTAGAATGAGTGAGTGAGTGAATATTAACGTCGCACTGTTCAGCTACACGAAGTCTTTCCTACAGTTAGAAATCTGAACAGCCATCTTTATACAGAGCCACATGCTTCTCGCGAGTCACGATTTGCAGACCCCTGGGTGTAGGGGATTTTATTTATTTTCTTATATTTCTAGAAATCAGAAATTAAGCCTTGGGTTGTGTATTATAAAAAATAAATTTTTCTTGCCTTAATATATTTTTAATGCACTCATAAAAGTTCTCATTTCATTATTTCTTTTACAGAAGGTCACCAGATAAAAAAAATATCACTGTATAGACCACAAAGTTATTTTTTTTTCACGAAAAAATTAGGTATTCTTTGATAATAAAAAACTCTAACATAAAATAATGAAACACATTGTGGTTTCACGTATACAAAATTTCCTTAAAAAATACAGCAAACACATTATTATGCGTTTTTTTAAAGTATTGTTTTAAAATTGCGGTTTTCAGTTTTTTGGATTTTCTTGCGTAATAGAAAATAAGCAAGTTTAAAATTGTGTCTCACTTTTTTTTCTTTACTTCGAATTCGAGTAAATAATTCTTTTGGGGAAAAAGAGGCGTGAATTTTTAATAGAAATAGTATATATGGTGAATATTTAGTATGTTCATGTTAGTATTTTTATATTCAGATATCTTATTAGTTGAATGAATTTAAGACGTTCATAAATGCAACTAAATGCTAAATTTGCATTTGATATGACTTCGTTGTTCTTTAATGAAAGAATAAAATACTAAGATTCAAATTTGGATTAACAGAAATTTTGTTATTCAATTATGCTAAGTTTTGAAATTTGAGTTATTTTATAGGGAATAAATACTTTTCAGAAATTCCTAGAGTAATATTTTAAGAATCTAGTGTCTTAAGATACTTATTAAGGAATCATGTCTATCTTACTTATAATGGTATACTTTCAAAAATATTGGATATTGGTTAATATTGTGTGGTTATACTAACATATTTCTAAGCTTTGAATATTACCTTACAGTATTGATGCTACCTCAAAGATGCAGCAATCAATTAAGCTGTAGATAAGTTAGCTATAATCTCTCAACACATTAACTACTGTAATCTGAGAAAGTGCGGAAAATCGTTTCATTTTTCAAATTACCCAAGTAATCTATGAATTACCTAGATAATCTACCCACTGCTTATACAAGGCATTCTTTAATCTGCAGTTAGCTACTAGAAACTCGTTGAAGTGAAAATAAGATCTTTGGTAGAACAACAGCAACGTTTAAGTATGATTAAATTAAATGATGTTTATTTGTTTTCTGATTTCCAAGGAATCAATTTAATACAATCAAATAATCAACACACTAGTTGATAGAATCAATCATCAATCAATAATCAATAAAAGAATTACAATACAAGCACTCAAATGATTTAAAATAATATTGCATTAACGGAAATTGACATAATGGTATTTATTTTTTTATATCTAAAGAATCACCCTAAGACAATCCAGAAAACAATAAATTAGTTGATAGAATCAACATCAATAAATTGAAACACTATAATACAAAGAATCACGGTTTCAGATGATAATACAATTAAGGAAATTTATTTGTGAAACACATGATCAAAATATGCTTACTTATTTGTGAAATCTAAAGATTGGTGACAATTTGAATTGCACGGCAATTAATTTCTATAGCAACCACACCTTTTTGTGGTACATTTTGATTTGCGGTTTAATTTATTTACACAAGATACTGGTTGTCGTAATTAAATTTATTATAAATGAATTCAAGTAGTCTTTTATTAAATACAATTATTGTCTCTGCAACTCTGTCTCTCAATATGTTTAGAATAAATTATTCTGAGACCTAACATTCCTAAAAGAAAGGAAATGAGAGAAGCAAACTTTTGAAGTTTAAAGATACAGAAACCGCTAATGTGAAGATTATTTAGTTAAAATGCGGACAACTTTTGATGCACTTAATGGAGCAAATAAGTTAAACTCTGTGGATTAGCTACGTAATCCGTATATTAACGGCTTTCGACCTTTAACGGTAACATAGATATCTGCAGGTTTGAAATTTCAAATATAAAATTCACTCTAGAATTGCTGGTAAAGCATATACATAGATAAAATCCATTTTATATATAATGTGTTTGAGTGCTCTAATCAAAATTTCTTTAAATACAAAGGAAAAAGTCAGAATTTATAAAATCTTATTCATTATTTTATGAAAAATTTTGTAAGAAAGTTAATTACTATTCGCTAAACAATAGTTTGAGTATTAAAAAAAAAGAGTGTATTTTCCTTGATAAAAATACTCAAAACAGATCAAATTACTTACATACTTTACTTTACTTACTTTACTTTAGACAACTTACTTAGACAACTTACTTATAACTTACTACTTACAACTTACTTAGAATACTTTAGACATTTCACATTAAACGTTAAAATTGAATTTTAAAAGATAGAATAATTTTTTCAGTATTGAAATTTTGAAGCATTATGTTCTAAGGATATAGTTTTAGTTTTAAATTAAGTAAATAATAATAAAGAAAAAATAACTTTTAGTCATATTTTATTTAACACTAAGATGCGTACAATAAAAAGTTTCTTTTATTTTTAAATTTATAAGTAAATAAAATGAGGTTTAAATTTAAAGAATTTAAACACCCACACTTACAATAATGCCAACACTGCTATTTTAGATGCATTGTTATCTTAAATTTGCTGGAAAGAAATTTTGCATTGAAATTCATGAGCTTAAGGAGTTTATATTCTTTTTCAGTTCGTGAAGTTGAAATAGAAAATTATTGTATTAAAATATAGATAAAAATTTCTTTTTTTGTATAAAAAAATAAAAAAAATCTTCTTTTGACACTGAATGTTATTTTGTAAGATGATAATTTAAGTTTCGATGCCTATTTTTAAGAGAGAGGAATACCTATAATCTAAATTAATTAATGTTTCATGTATTGCATTTTTTTTTGTTAGTTCTACTGTGTGGTGAGTGAAACAAAAAAGTTAACGGACTCAAAATTGATACTTTAATGTACTGATTTTTATAATTTTAACCAATGATGTTGATTGAAAATTGTTTGTTTATTTTTTAAAAAAAATAAAAACAGCATTATATTATTTGAAAATAATTATAAAAAAAACTATTTTATAGATATTTAAAGCTGGAAATGAATATTAATATCTAATTAGTCAGCTGTTTACTTTTTACTACTTCGCTATTTTATATTTCTGAATTTTTTTCTTTCATTTTTTTTATCTGTATGTCATTTTAAGTGAAAATTATTTGCAGCGTATTTTTATTCCTCATAACTAAAACACTCCGCAATAGTTCACATTTGGAACGAAAAACGGTCCAATTCTCTTAAAAATTATACGTATACCATATAATTACACAGATGCCATAAAGAGAGAGGTTGTTGCTATATATATAAGTCCAAGAAACTCGTCGTAACTGGACACATACAATTACTCCAAAGTGACCAATTACAAAAATAATCCATTACATTAACTTCTCAACTGTGTGTGCGGTCGTTGCGATATTAGATCTCTACCGTACATACTTTTAATACTTTAATCGTCCATCTCGTGGTAGAAAATTACAATTCTGATGGACCTTGCCATTCTCATACTCCAGCAGCAAGGTTGACCAGAACAAAACGAAATAATTCTTATTACGAGTTCTATTGCAGAAGAAAAAGAAGGGCAGGAGGGGGGGGGGAATGAGTAAGATTGCATTCATATATTCTATGGTTTGGGGGAAGGGAGAGAATCTTTGCCACGTGGATGGCGCGCGTTCGCGTCACGTGCATTGTGATTACACCGCTTCCTGTGAGGATTCATTCAGAAATCGTGGTCTCCTCCACCCTCTATTCGACAAAGAACAAGATTATCTGTCTTCTTCTCCAGCCGGGGCGACTGCAAGAGGTCATAGACTATCCTTACTAGTATACGCCCTGAGGATTGGCGATACACTTCTTCCAACTAGTGAAGGATTGTTATTTTGGCTGTTTTTTTCTTTTGCTTTCCCCCCCCCCTTCCCTGTGGTGAGCAGCGCGTATTGGTGTATGCATGCGCGTGTCACTGCAGCCAAAGGCGTGATTGGAAATAATTGGCGTGCTTTCTGAGTTACGTGTCTGCATTCATTAATTGATGTAGACTGAAGAAAACTTGACGCTAATGTATAGGTGATGAATGCTTCTTTGATATCTTGTAATTCTAGCTGAATGGTGGTTTGTTGTATTCTCTGGTTATTAGATTTTTCGCAGTGTATTTTAAATTTTGTTGAATATTAACGGGTTGGATAACAATGAATGGACTTTCCATCAGTAACCAGTACGTGTTAGTAAAAGTAAATGTGAGTAACATATATAACAGTATGTGCATTCAATAGCAGCCCTGAAGACTCGTTTATGGGGTAGTGTGTCTGGTATTTGGGTGGAATAGGGAGTTTACTGCATATTTCTTTCTGTTAATCATTACTACCAATATAATAAGTTTATAGGACAGTAAGGGACTTAATTTATATGAATCTATGCACTAAATGCCGTTTTTCTCGATAACCAATTTATACTTGCAAACTTGAGTATAAGTATGCATACTCGTATATGCACTTATTCTTACAACTAAAGGAATGATAGGAAATAATTGGCTAATTTTCAAAAGTATAGCCTTGTATTTATAAATTAACGCAAATCATATGAAAAATGTGTTAGGAATATTGTGATGGTAAAAATTTCATTGATATATCTTTAAAATTTGGATTAAAATAGCAAGTTTTTTACATACGTATCCCCTGTTTTAGGATAGAAATTTTCCAATACTTAATTTTTAAATATTTGTAATTTTGAATACAATTATCTTCTTATGATTATACGGGGTTTTACAGACTGGTATTTGTTATGCACAAGTTTTGAATGAACTTATAGTATTTCTTAAGATGATCAGCATTATCGAAAGCAAAAAAACTAACAGAAATGTGAACGAGTGCATTAGATAACATAAATTATTAAGTGCGTTACTGTTCATAAAAGCTTTATTTGAAAGCAACTGGTATGTTTTACAAGTTTCAGACTCCCTTTCAAGTTGAATAGCCTCTTTTTGCCTATTTCTTTCTTTAGATACATTTTACTGATATTTACAGAACTTTAGTTAAATTGTTGTAAATTTATTTATATATAAGAATAGATCCAAATTGAATGACTTGTAATGAATGGACTATGTGAATGGACTTGTAATATATATACATATGTGTGTGTATATGTGAATTTTATATATATATATATATATATATATACGTATATACATGTTTGTTTATGTATATGTGCATGCATTTATATGATTATGAACTACTATTTATTCAGGATGTAAAGCATGTACTTTCTCTAATCAAAGGAGTAAATAAAATAAATGGATTTGTATAATATGCTTACGTTCTAATAAAAACCTCTTGAAGCTGAAACGCTTTAGGGATTAATTGATTGTTTGATATGTTGCAATTTATATTGAAGCTTTAAGTACACGGTAGTTTTCTTGCTGTTGATCTTCAATTTGTTATTTAAAATTAAAGAAATATTGCTAGGATTTATAATTATTCAGATGTTTAATACCTTTGTTCATTAACAGAACTTATTTGTACAAATGATTGTCAAAAACGTGACTGTTTTTGACATAATTAATTAATTGCATAATTTATTAACGTATTTTTTGAATTTCATCTAAACCTACAAGCTGTAATAAGAAGTATTTTTATATGTATTGCTGTTTCTTATTGATCACATGGATTCAATCTTATTCATCAACTTTAGATTCAGTCATTATTTATGGATCAATGTGTTCTTTTCCTCGTTCAAATCATGGACATTTCTGTATGTTATTTTTTTTCATAAAAATCATTTTTGTGGTAAGCTACGTATTCTCATGGATGCAAAACATTATCACGAGAATCCGCGACTATTTCTCTGTGAATTTATTAATCTTCACCTAGTGTTAAGGCACAGGAGCAGAATTATATTGTTTACTTCCTTATCCCATATAAATATCAATCATATATTATACCTTTAATTTTTGTTAAAATCAATCAATATTTTTCAGGTATAAAATATGAGCTATATTTCGTCTTCTATATTGTAATGCTAAATTAATTATCTGTTAAAGTAAAATATGTATTTTTAATTAACTCAAAATTTCAAGAATACAGAATGGCAAATTGCATTACATTATAATTACATTGAAACGCTTTTTCTGTTTAAATTTATGTTACTGCCTTAGATCCATCTCCATGACATCTCAAGTCTGTTGTTGCCTTTTAGCAAATTTTTATTTGTGCTTAACGAGAAAGTATTGGAAAATCAACATTTATTGAAAATAAATTACGTTAAACATCTTTATTTTTTATGGATACAAGATATTTCTGTATGGAAAAGGGAAATAAAATAGTTAAGGAATTGAGAATGTAAACTACAAAATACCTTGGATACACACAAAATTTTTTTATCAAAAAGATGTAAAGGTGTTTTTTTTTCAATCTACACTTGTATACTTTATTATGAAACAAGTTGATCTGTGAGCCAAGCCACAAGAGTAAATCAAGCCTCATCTAAAAATAAAAGAAATTTTTTTTTTTAATTCATAGCAAAAATATTTACAATGATTAATTAAGAAAAACTGATATACATATAATCAAAAATGTATTCATTAAAAATATAAAGAGCAACTTCAATATAAACATAACGTGAGTTTTTATTCAATGTCTGTTTTAGTAAATTTCAATATCATTACTTCATTGAAAATTGGAGAAGAATTTTTGTTAATTTAATTGAATAATTTTTAGAAATCCATCGACTTTTGGGGAAAAAAGTACTTCATTCTACTGAATGTTAATCAATATTTTTTGATGTTTGTGATTTTTGAAAAGAATTTCAGCTTTTCGGTTTTTTAAAATTAAAATCTAGGTGATTAAATCCTTTAAGCGTAACAATTTACTATCCAAATGTAATTTTAATCATTAAAGCATAATGTAATAAAAAATCATACACCATTCAAATTTTTTACAAGAGAACTTGAAATTATTCTATATTTAAAACATTTTTACTACTATAATAAAATGATGCTGATATTTGTAAAAATCAAACAACGCATTCTAATGTGTCTCTCCCTGAAAAGATTGAGCTTTACATTTATTATATTGTATTTTATATTTATATTAATTACCGTGCAGAGAGTTTATTTCAATATAATGCGTTATTCTTTCTTGTGAAGTCATTTATTTCAGTTCAAATATATTTAATATTAAATCGTGTATCAATATTATTCTTCATAATTCAATACTTAATCGTACGTTAAAACGACGCATGTAACATCTTCTAGGTTGCAATCTAAATTGGCTTTTGAGGGGGGGGGGTAAGTTATATAATATATGCGCTGATGTTAAAAGCTTAGAAGAAAACATGATTTCGAGTATTTTTCAAAAACTATTGAACCATATTTAAGGAAAATTTGTAAACATAACAACCAAAAAAAGGTTTTATTTATTATCTAATCAATTTCGGTCTACTCTTAGCTTTTATGTAAGTTAAAAAGAGAAATTGATAAGACAGGTAAGTCAAGCACTACAATGTTTTGTCTATGTTTCTGAAAGTGCATGATTATTTTTGAAACTTATGCAAATACGGCACAAAGTCAATGTCTGGATCCTAAGCTACGATGGAGAGTAGTTGGAGTTTGGAAGTTGGCTAATTCCAAGTGAAGGAAGAAAACTGTCTCAATGAGTCCGGGAATGTGTTTCCAGATAATAGAATCAATTTCAGGAAACCGGGACGATACCCAAAACTCCCGTTACATGATGCTCAAGCGCAGGGACGTCTTAAGGCATGGGCCAACTGGGCCCGGGCCCAGAGTCTCGTTTCGTTCTCGACCCAGCCTTAATAAGATCATGATTCGAATAATTTCAAAGATCAAATGTTATTTCCAGTTGCATTCTTCGAAAAACCAGTAGTTTCGGACGATACGTCAAATGGCTACATGTGATAACCGTCGTCCTCGTATAGGCCTAGGCCTACCACCATACACCATCCTTACTCATACTCGCTTAACGACGGCAGTTGACCGAGTCTATTTGTGCGATTGTAAGTCATACACATTTTTTTTGTTTCGAGTTTTGTACGAGTATTTGACAACGAATGCTATGCACTCTCTGCTTTTATGGGTTATAAGTGGAGCCTACATTTATGTAGCTGCCCAGGGTCTACTTTTGCGCAAGGGCCCAGGGCTTCAAGAAGTCTTAAGACCGTCACATGCCAGGAGCATCTCTACTTGACTTCGACTTCAAGTATCAATAGAAGGATGAAATCTACCAAACTCTCTGAGCCATTTTGGAGGTGGTGATGTTATGATTTGGATCTGGTGGTGCTAGATGACCACACAGTGCTATTTTTTTTTCTGGGAGTGGGCACCTTAACTGCTTTGAAGTACAGGATTAATATGGCTGAGAGTCTGTGGTTGGCTTTTCAGAGAGGAAGATGGAAATCAATTAATATTTATTGTTGATAACTCTCGTCCTCACTGTGTTCTGCTTAAGGAATCCGACTTCTTGCAACCACATTTTTTTAGAAAAAAAAACGGAGTTATGGGTTGTTGGTTTTTTTTTGAAGTTTTTAGATTTGTTTAGCACATTTTAAGATAAATATGCTAAAATTAAGAAGATAAAGGGAAATTATTTTTAGTAAAATGGGAAAAAATTGGTAAAAATTTACATAAATTAACACAGATAGAGCCCATTTTGTACCAAAAGTTTATGAAGAATTTTTCAATTCTGATATGTTGCTGTGTTATTCATTTTTGAAATGATCTTCAAGATAAGAGATATTATAATTTTTACCTAAACTAGAGCGCTTTATCTTAGTTATTATATGAAATTGCTTAAATAACAGTGATTATATTCACATAAGGGGCTGTAAATTTTGTAATAAAACAGTGATTGATACATTTGAAAGTTAAAACACTTCTACTATTATACAGAACATACACAAAAAATCTCAGTTAATTATTTTCTTAACTTTTATAGCAATCGCTGTCCTCATTTGAGCATTTTTAAAAAATACACATTTCGAGTAAAACGCGTTTTAAAGTAGGACATCTTGCTTAAAGTAACGACATCTGCTTTTAGTAAAATTCTTGTAGTTTTTGTTCTAATGAACGAAAAATAATAAACTTGATATTTTTATAAAGCTTATAAGATGGTCTATAAAATAAAATCATAAAAAATGTCAGTTTTTGCTAAACTTAACAATTTAAGGGTAGTCGGATACCTTAATAACGAACACCTCGAAACTGAAGACATTTAAAGGATGAAACGGACAGTCAGAACTCCTGATCTGAATCCCATAGAGAATGTTAGGGATGCTCTTAAAAGGGTAACTGTAACACTCAGAACACTCCTGGAATTGCTTTAGCACATTTACGAGATTCATTGTCTAAAGCCCTCATACACATCCTCTTTAACAATAGAGAGTTGTCTTGGAAAGCTACATTGCCATCAAGGGTGATCCTGTCTCATTAATGTTAAAGCTACAGTATGATCTTAATTATAAACAGTACAAATTATTAATGTAACTATTAAATTTTGTATACGTTACTTTTAAGTAATAGAATAAGTATTATGTTACTATTTATAGTTTAGAATATACTTTGTTTTGCTTCTTCCTTTCAGTAAATTAACATTTTTTTAAGTAATCTTTTACTTTTTGACTTTCCGACATACTCGCCCCCCCCCACGAAGGATTTTCATGCCTCCTTCGGGGCGCGTGCCCCACAATTTGAGGAAAGCTGCCGAAACAAATATATTATTTTACAAGAAAATTATAAAATAATTGTTAATCTCATTTATGCGAACATTTCTAGGTATTTATATTTTTACATTACGTTGCTTTCAATACATTGTCATTGTATGGGGGTTGTAGCGATGAAAATTAGGATTGAAAATTGGGTTGCCAATATTGAAAGTTTGAGGAGCACTACGTTAAGCAGTTGTTTTTAAGTTTAGTTATTAATCAGAAATCATTTATAATGTGTTATTATGTATCATAAAGAAAAAATTCAATAACATAAAAAATTTAAAAAATTAAAAATAACATATTATTTTAAAAAAATACATGGTTTTTTTGTTCCCATTTCTACACAAAATACATCTTTTTCTCTTCCCCTCTCTGTATATATCTATATATATATGTGTGTGTGTGTGTGACGCATAAACTTAGACATACATTACTAATTTATGTATAAATGGTACTTTCTTCTAGGAATTCTATTTGAATTCCGCATTTTTTTAACGATAAACTTCCGACGGAAGCAAAATCTATTTGCCTTCATACCACATGGCTATTACCATCTTGTTATCCAAACTCTGATCACATTCTAATGGATACTCAATAACCAGTGGACAAAATGATCCAATTTCCCACGATGCCTCCAATTAAGGCGATATTTGTAGCGAAACATAAATAAAAACATCAGTTCCAACCTTCTTCTTCTACCCAAGCATTTAATCCCATATCCTGGCCTATAATTTCGAGATGATCCCGCTATTATGGCCTGTGTTATCACCCAATAAATCTTAATACCCTCTCAAGGAGGAATTGAAAGTTAGTATACTGGAAGAAAATGAAGAACGTTGTGTAATTATACAGTAGCGCAAGTAATTGCAGATTTTGTCGGTGTTGACCAATTACCGATTCTCCAGGGTGGTCTGGTTGGTTGACAGGCATGTCATACAGTGGACTTCGTAAAAAGTAGAGATGTGTCGATGTGGTGATTTGAAAGATTCTCTCAAACCTCATTTGAGTAATAAATGTTCTTTTATAGATAAGTAAATATTTTTATAGCTAATGGCTGTAATTTTTGTGTATGAATAATACATAATAATATTTAGTATAGTTTTTAATGTGAATGCTCAGTTTGATGTATATTAATGAATTTGAAGTAACTCAGTTGTATATTGGACTTTAAGGGCTGGCTTTACTGTTTCTGTAATGTAACTTTAAATGATTTATGCAGTGAAAACCATTTAAAGGAAGATAATGAATACAGAAAATACATCATATTATGTTTGTTTGAAAAAGTAACATAAAAAACACATTCTAATACGATAAATAATATTTCTATTCTGGAAAATTGTGTTGTACTACAATTTTTATTTATTCCCTAATTTGTGTCTCGAATCATTTTAGAACTGTTGCCACTGTATGTGAGTGTTGGTAATAACTATTCAAGGATAATACAGAGGAATGATGTTTATTATTATTAGGAAACCAATGGAAAGCTATTATTAATTGTGTTAAAAATTCAACTTATACCTAACCACATCCTTTAAACCTTTTTTTTTCAATGGAGCTGCGCATTGATATTTTAAACCTTTACAGACCTAGTATATTCCCCAGGTGCTGGTACCACTTTTTAGCGCTGCACCATATAGGTGATACCAATTACAGCAAGCAATTTTGACGCTCAATTTCCTCCTCAGAGGGATGCACCTGAGCTCTTGACGATGCGAACTTGTACTAGGATTTAATTTTGCCTAGAGCATCCAAGCCAAACAGAAACTCTAAGGATCTTTCACATGCCGTATAATCATACGATATGGGCGATGTCGATTTTCTGCATCAAGAAAATCCACCGACTTGGGCTGGGGTCGAACCCACAACCTTGGGTGTAGAAGGCCAGCGACAAACCAACCACGCCAATCAGCCGGCTCACAATTTATAATTTACTAAAGTAGAATAATAAATATTTTTAGTAAGAAAGGAAATATTAATCGAAGTATATTTTTTAAGTAATAACACAACATAAGCAGTTAAGATTCACTCAATACCTTTGTTAAAGTTAAAATCAATTTTTTTTTTTTAACATTGTTTTATTTCTAACTTCGATGAAAATTTACCATTATAGAAACATCCAGCATTACATTTATTGTTTATAGAAAATTGTGTGTGAATTCTACAATTTTCTTGAAGGTAAGAAAAAATCGCGCTTTTTTGAAAATGATTCCAAAGTGAAACATTTCAACTTCACCAATGGAAATATCACAGCGGCATATCGTCTATTCCAGTTACCTAAGTTTCCATTTTATTTCTTGAAGAATACAACTCTCGCTGTTGGAAAAGAAAAGCTGTAAATTTAGTATTTACTTGCTCTGAAATTTCATGCCGTACATCAGTTTTATACAGTATTTTCAAAAGCTTCAAGAAATACTCGATTTTTTTTAGTATTCTTCTTTGAAGAAGCGGCTCGTCAGTACCCGGGTGGCCTCGTGAGACATTTATAAAAAATATGTGACTCTTTTATGCTCGTTTCCTACTGGTAACCGACACCAGGGATTCATACAGAGAAAGAAAAGATAGTTTTAAGTGCTCTGATATATAAGTCTAAATGTGTCTGAAATATGTGCCTACAAATTTAGTTTGTAATAAAACGGTCTAAGAGAGAGGGAGAGAAACTTATCATTTTCATACAAGGTTTTAAAACATTTTTAATAAGTTTTTTTTTTAAAACAATTTCTTGTATTATTTGTGTGTGTGTGTGCATAAACGTTATTTTTTAAGAAGTTTAAATAGTTAATTTATAGTTTGCATATAACAAAGAACAAGTGATAATGAGGGATTATATTTATATGAGGCATGAATGCTATATTAACTTGATGTAAATGCGAATATAAACGATAACTCATTATTTGAAATGATTTTAGTTAAGTGGGTTAAATATACAAATAGAAATTTCTTATAATTTCTATGTTCCATTTTGCTTACTTGAGATTAAAATATGATAATTTTTATAATGAGTGTAAGAAATCTATGTTCATTATAAAATTTAAATTACTCATCATATTTATGAATACAATAAGAGTATAATTGCATGAAAATATATTCTAATTAATTCATTGTAACGTAGTGTTAATTTATTCTAATTAATTCAGTGTATTAATTATTTATTGTGTTAATATATTACGATAATTGCTATATTTCTTTGAATATTTATCGTTAAAAGTATATTTGCAAATTTTTTTTATTGTGATAGATCATGCTCTAGAAAAATCTAAAATAGATTTTTAAAAAAATACAATTAACTATGGAAAAATATTATTAATTATTTATTAATCATTACTTATTAGCAACATCTAATCAATTATATAACAACATAATTGATAGCTATTCTTCACATAAATTATTATTTGCATATGATTTATTATAATGTAATTGGTATAGCAATTACAAAATAACTAGCTAATGGGAATAAATTAATATATTTAAATAGAAAATTATTCAATCACATTAAATATGAATATTTAATGAAACTATTTATTATAATTGATAATTACATATTATTTGTATAACCACATGTAATACAGGTGTGAAAACCAGCATGCATTTTTAAGATAAAATGTTTCTGGGAAGAATTAAGCTATTAATTGAATAGTAGTAATAAATATTTAAATAAATTTCACTGTATTAATTTGAAAATCGATACTAACAAACGTACGCCTTTTAAAATGGGGTTTGCTTGAAATTAGTAAAAAGTGGAATCAGTTGGGGAGTTCACAATAATAATTTTGTGTCTCAAGTAACACTAAAAACATGTTACTTTAGCTTTCATTACCATAATGACTTAATAAATGGTTTTTATTACTCTTTAAGTACATACAAAAATGCTAATTTGCAAAGTTAGGTGTTAAATGTGTCCTCCTCTGTAAGCAATAACTCAGACGTATCCTTCTAGTAAATAAAAACGTTTTACAAATGTATATTTTGTTTTTGAACGGTGATCTGATAATGATGATGTTCAAAAGGATATCTGATGATGTATGAAAGAAAAACACAATTTTTGAGAAATGTTTATTTTAACCATAGAAGGAATTTTGACTATTCACATTAAAATGCGCAAATGTGTGTGTTGGTTTTCAGATAATTTTAAAAATTAAAATAAATACATCAATGTATGTTTCAATTTTTGTTTTGTTTTGTAGTGTGACTGTCACACCACTTCTTTTTGGGAAAATACAATATACCATGCTTTGCTATGATTAATATTTCATAATATCTTAGAATAACAATTTTTTGTTGGAGAAATGGATTTTTTCTGGTTTCTAGCTTTATTAGAAGAACTATATCGAGAGTTTATTTCAGAGTTAAATTCAATCAGTAATAAAGTAAGAAAATTAACATGACACGGGAAAAATTATAAGTATAAAAAAGTGGTCTCAGTAAGAAATGCTTAAGGTATCCGAACACGTTCGGAGTACTTTTTAACAAAATAGCATACTAAAACATTATAA
>BMAO01009440.1:0-17542 GCA_019973975.1 Trichonephila clavata
TAAAGCATTTCTTTCTTTAAAAATATGTGTCCCACGTTTTATTCTTTCATATTAGGTGATGACAGCTCTTAAAAACAAACAGAAAATATTTCAGTTTAAAAATGACACAGCACATAAAACAAATCCCTCTTTTTTTTTTACCAGATTTACAATTCTATTTTTTTATTCAATTTATATACTTGTGACAATACATCTTTTTTTTTTTTTATCGAGGAGATATTTTTTGTCACGTGACTTGTAAGACGAATTGGTTTTTAAGAAATTAGGAATCATTCATTTTTTGCAGTAATGGATGCAGCTAATATAAAATTTAATTCTTTTTTTTATTTTTTAATTCTGAATTTGAGCTCTATAAAAAAACTACTATTGACGGAGTTATTAAATATTTGAACAAGTCTTGTTCTTTTCTAAAATCATACCTCGCCTTTATCTCAGAATAGGCTAATAGATTATCCCAAACAAAATTTTGAAAAAGCTTAGTAAAAATTAGGTTCTTTTTTGCTTTAAAAATTTTTTTTTTTAAAATTTTTTTTATAAATGCTTAAAGTATTTTTCCGAAAGAGGGTTCCGATACTGAAGGTCTTTTTACTCGCAAGATATTCTTCTTCTGTTCGAAATGAATACACGTTGAGTTTTATGTCAGTTTGACTTCCCAGCAAATACTTATTTTAAGAAGCTTGGATTGCGATACTTGTAGGGACGTTATGTGAAAGGTAATGATATATGGTAGAGTAGCCCTTTAGAGTAGTCGCCCTTTAGAATAGTCAATTTTGTAGATGCTAGTTCAATTAAAATAGATGAGTTAGTGAGTTCAAATTTTGAGGCAGGTTCATCGTTTTTCAAGTGTTAAGCATTTAACGTAATTTCTATCGGGTCGTTTAGACCCTCGAATAAATCACGTTTTCTTCTCGGAGGGGGTTGTGATGAATCTATTCTCGGTTCTACTAATATCTTCTTATCTCTTTAAACAAAATATTTAATTCAACCAACTTTCATCGAGTAAGCAAACGTGATTTATGTAAATGAGGTATATTATATAAATTCTGTTTTCGCGAGTTGGCAGTAAGCAAGTGATTTGTTGACACGTTGTTGTTGACACGCTGAAGTTGATACATTGGATGTGTGCAAATAGGAGTTAACATAAAGTTGAGAATTAGTTGTTAGTTGAAGATTGAAAAGCAGTGGAATTAGTTAAAGATTGCAGAACGTGGAGCCTACGACATTGTACAAGCCGAAGAGAGGCGCAAGTTTCCAGTGTAGGATCCGATGTATTAAAGGTTCAGGTACTGTGCATTTGATTAAGTAGAAGCTAGTTATTAAGTGTGCGACGTAGTTATATTTGAGCGTATTTAAGCTGTCTTAGATTCAGTTGAGGGTCTGCAGTAGTATCCCCGTGTTATAGAATCTCACCTCCGCACTCTACTATAATTCATGTACCTTAATTAGAATTGCATTGTGTGTGCTTGATAATTATTAATAAGGATTAATAAATTAATTAGATGGAAAACACATGTCTGGGGATTATTCTGTTTCTCCCACACATCTAGCCGGGTTTACAGGTAGACGAGAGGGTTCGGATGTAAGAGGTAACCGAACGTTACCACATACTTAATTTATAAGATGGAATCATACCCCATGATGTAGTATATTGGGCACTCAAAAATCAAGAATGCATATTTATTAACTGTAAAAAAATGCATACAAATACGAAATAAAAGCTTATGACTTAACCAAAATTATAAATGAAACAATAAAAATTGGTGTAGCATTCATAAATAGTAAATTTATGAACAGTAATTAAGTGATAGGTGGGGCTTAGTGATTATCGAGTAAAAGTAGTGATATAATTTGTCATATAAATTAGTTTTAGTTGGGGCCGGAGACGAAAGAAATTTATAATTTAGAAAAAAATGCTTAATAAATTCTCAGATAACACCAATACAAAATCGCAAATTTAAGTTATTTTAATGTAGAAGGTTTCATAAAATCTAACAAATATGGCGGCTCATAAAGATTTTTTTTTCTCCCGCAAAATTTCCTCGTAGCACATGCTATTTTTTTTTTATATATATTTATATATTCCTTGTTTTGTTAAAAAAAAATACTCTCTTCGCTGGAATCTGTGTTTTTTAAAATTTGTAACCTTTTTTCAATTAAACTAAAAAGAGAGCTTTCTGTCAAATTCTCAACTGTCATTCGATCTTCTGATTGAACTGGTTGTAAAGACTCAAGTTCTCTTCAATGTCTTGAAGATGTCAATGTCTTGTTCCCGTGCATTTTCTATGAGCTAATAAATTGTCAGATCCTGATTGTGGGAATCCAGCAATTCTTGAAAGTCATAACTTTTCACTTCTAATTTATTTGCCTTCCAAGATCGACTACATCTTCAATCACCATTACCAATTTTACCAATTTTTTCCCCTCAAATTAAAGTCGAATCGACGAGAGTTGAAAAATCGCGTACTTACTCCGAATTCGCGTAAGTCGAAGTATTCCTTTTTTTGTAAACTGAATTGTTATCATATATAGTTGTTAGATTATATATTTTCTTAATGTAATATTTAAAGTAGGAAATTTGTACGTGTTTGAATATTTATTCCCATTCATGTCTGCTTTCACCAATGAGGAATTTATTTTTAAGAAATATACTATAACTATGGAAGTGGAAGAGTTACTTAATTGTTGAAGTATATATAATTAATTAATATATTATAATTTTTTTCATTGATTTGATTTATTACTGTTAAACTATACTTTATGCTATTTATTACTATACTTAATTCCGAATAAATACAGTTAGTAATAAGGTTGCTATTCAGAATTTTGGAAAATATTATGCCTGTGGGTGACGTTTATTTCACGAGGGTTTCAAATTGTTTCCTTTTAATATGATTTTCTTTCTAACATGCTGTGGGACCAAACAATTTTGATATTGCAGTAAATTGTCATTAATTTAGTGTTTCCTTTATTTTTATATAAAATTTTAATTGCTGCCTCTCCATACAAAATTTTTGAAAATTTTTAAATTTGTGGAAGAGCGAATATATTTCACCTTAGAGCCTTTAAAGTTTGAAAAAGCATTCCATTTGTGATTGAATTTGTTTTTAAATTTTTAGATATGAGAACTAATTTAATAAAAATAATTTTCTCTGAATTTTGTAAGCTTGTGTCTTATGTTTTTAAATGTTTATTATTATTTTTCCAAGAAAGATTGCGTTGAGAGTTTTGATAGAAAAACTTTACATTCTAAGATTACATTTTACTCACAGAACCATATTTAATTAAAAGATGTTTAATTTCCTACCCAAATCAGTTTCATCTGCTAAAATAAATAAATGCATAAAATAAATTAAACCAGTAAAAGTAATTCTGATAAAGCAAATATGGCGTAAGCGATTGCCAATAATATCCATACCCCCCCCCCCCAACACCAGAGACTTTTATCTACATTTAATTTCCTTACACTTTCGGAGTGAGATAGTTTATATTTGAAATATACTAGACTAAAACAAATAAAAGGTGAAATATTCTTAAAAAAATGCAAAATAGAAAATATTTATAAGCCTCTTAAGTCATAAAATAATATACTAAATTACTACAGAAGAATTCTTAAATTATTATTTAATGATACACCTCCAAAGTTTACTTTTTATTTTAATATTTGATATGATTTTCCATAAATAGTTTAATTTTACTGCAGTAACTATAGTGCGAAGTCTTCTATGATAAATGGTAAGTTGAAAGCAAACTTTCACATTGCTTTTACTCTTACAATAATTGATACATTACTAATGAATTCCTCAAACAAAATTCCATTTACGGAATTGAAATAAAATTCCGAAAAGTGAGCCTGATTTATTAAATGAAAGCCTAAAATGCAACCTGTGTGTGTCTGTGGTTTATATGGTTATGAACAATGAGATAATCTAAATGCAATTGTGTTAGTAAACTGTTTGAAATCCGGATGAATTACTTCCTCAAAAAATCGTTTGTCAGATTAATTTTGCATTTTTTAAAAAGTAGTTATTAAATATATGTGTTTGCATAAAACCGTTTTGCACTTTAGTATAAAAAACTGTTTCTGTAACTGTATTTGTAAAAAAAAATAATAGAATAGAACATTTGTTGAATTTTGAATAGTATCTGAGAATAGTTTTAATCAGTGTACAACTTTCTATATTTTAGGGATATTAATTCAGGATTAAAATATTCACTATCGTGAGCTTCTTCTCAGACTACATTTTGAGTTATAATTAATTCATTAATATTTCTTTGATTATGAAATTCTTTTTCTTTTTCTTCCTTTTCATTTTGAGACGAAAAGAGAAATATTTTGTTTTGGTAAATTGTACTAAAATGTGGTATGAATAAATCCTGTGTTTTTATTATTCTGATTTGCAGTTGCTTATAAGTAATAACATAAGTAATGGTAAGTAATTTTTCGACCATTATTTAACGAGAATAATTTAGCTATGTGTGTAATATTTAACGTAGTAAAACAAAATTCTTTTTCGAACAATTTTGAAATAAGAATAATATTTTTTAGCGAAATTAAATTTTTATGGTTAAATAAATAAATTTTAATTTGTTAGGGGATTTTTGGTATAAATATCTAAAAAAAATGTTAAATTACAATATATATGATTTGTTTCGATGATTTTTAATGAAGCAGTTTCTTTACTGTAAATGTGCTTTCTGTACGTTTTAAGCGAAAATGTAAGAAAAACAGAAAATTCTCATTATCTTTAAATTAGTAAATACTTGAGTCAAAACATTTAAATTTGGAAAGATCAACTATGTAAAAATAATGTGGTAAAGTTTCATAGCAGGAAATCAAACCTTGCATTTTTATTTTTTAAATTTAATTGTAACTTTTTCTTTTACTTTAAAATTATTTATGTGAATTCCGATATGGATATTTTCGTGTTTCAAAGCAACTCATTTTATTTTTATTTCAGAAAAATTGAAAAACAATTCATGTGTACATGTTTTTCAGAGTTTTCTTGTCATACAGTGGGTAAGGAAAATAATGAGATATTTGATGAATTGGTGAATTTCTGAAGAAAACATAATATGGGGAGCTTTTTTAGCCTCGTGTATTTAAAATTGATTATAAGACATGTACTGCGTAAACTAATTGCAATTTTAAAAATTGTCTAATAAATTGCATTAATACCTTCTCATTGTTTTAAAGCAGTGAATAAAGTTTCTGTTAATAAATTACTCGTAGAAAGGTGAATAACAATTCATGTACATCACATAAGAATCACTATAAAACGCACGCTTTAGCATTACCTAAGAGGCGAAATTGTGTTGGTTTCGATTGAAGATGCCACGGAGACTAAAGAGTTATCAGTGTGTGAAGTGTAAAAAAAGTTTTTATGAAAGTGCTGGTAAATCTGAAAGAAAAATAGTAGAGTGAAGGCTTCTGAAACTGTCTTTTATAATGTCATAATTAGAAAAGATAATTCAAACAAAATGAAACGATTTTTAAAAAGATGGATTTCGATAGCAGAGGACAATCGAACAACGACTTTAGACCAGGGATATTCAACCTTTTTTTTCTTTGCCGGGCCACATACATGTTTGCTATTTCTAGCGGGCCGTATACATATGTTTGCAATTTCAAGTGGGCCGCAACAGGAGGATTAATGGAGGGAGGGAAGGGGGGGGGGAAATGCTTTAAGACCAGGATAACAAAAAAATTTTGAATGTGGAAAGTTGATCGAAATATTAAAACTCCTATTTTTCTTTTTTTTAATCATTATTTATTTATATTTATTATTTTTGTCACTGAAGTTTTCTAAATAGGAAACATTTAAGAACCGCTCCTTCCCAATTTCTGCATCAGTAAACGGTTTTATATGATTACCAATTATATAACAGATTTCATAGGGTGCCTGTGTTACCACTGCGACATTACCATTGACAAACACATTTTTGCTGTGTAAAGATTATTCAAGAAAGCCTATTTATCACCTCTTGAAAGAAATCTTCGAAGAAAAGTGTCATTGAACGATTCCTCTTAATTGGCAATTTTTTTATATTCAACATTTTCGTAACAAATTAAACAATTACTGATCCATGCTTGTTTTTCACAACAAAATAGTCAACCTCCCAATCGTCTTGAAACAACCTATTTTCTTCGAATATTTTTCGCTTGCAAGATATGAAAGTTAATGAAAAATTAGTTCCGCTCATAAAATGTGGTCGCTACTCCACTATTGTCTATTATCACTAAGCAGGGGGAAAATATCAATTCGCATTCATACGACATCGACATCGACAGCCAAAATCAAAATTGATATATTTGATTTCTTAACAAAGAATTTCCCATCAAATTTTCATCTATACAAATAAATAAAATTGAAGTGTCTGTTTGTAATTTCAAATTAGCAGCTTTTTACTAAATGCATTTAAAGGTATATACGGTACTTATATCAAAAAAATCAATTTTTAAAATTTTTGTCTGTGTGTCTGTCGGTCTGTCTGTCTGTTTGTTCCGGCTAATCTCGAGAACTTCTAGGCCGATTTTAAGAATTCTTTCACCAATAGAAAGCTACATTATCAGCGAGTAACATAAGATATATTTTATCTCCATATTCCTACGGAAACGGGAACTATACGGGTAAAACGTTGACATTGCTTACTCCCCGCCAAGTTGGCGCAAAATTATGCATTTGTAGTCAATAATGGAAATTTTAATAAAATTTTTCTCACATTTGTAACAAATAACTGAATATAGTGTAATTAGCATCTTTACAAAAACCAATTTTTTAAATGGTTTTTTATTAAACGTCTAACGTTTATTACGTTACGTTTGTTAAATGTCAAACTCAAACTTTGAGAAATATCGCCAAGTTGGCTAAGAAGTTCTCTATTCCGACAATCCCAGATATTTTAATGCAAATTTTCTCCCACTTTTTAAAGAGGGAAACGAAATAAAGTTTTAGCGAATTGCGCGCACGTGATATCGAAAATTCTATGGTTATATTAATTGACAGTTTCATAAAAAGTTTTGATTACTTTAGTAGTTTTTGATTAGTTTGAAAGTATTTATTACTTTGAATTTTTGGAATAAGTACAAAGACTACGTGGCGTAAGATATTTTCCGACGAAAAACAACCAGATATGCCTTTCAATTAACACATCTACAACGAAACGCAATAAAAGTTTTCAGAATGGTTTAGAAAAAGCTACATGATTTTGGAATGATTAGCCCTAGATGTGTCGACGGAAATGGCATCGACAATGAAATTACTTGAGAATTAAACTACGAATTTATAGCATTGCAACATCAAGTAACAGAATTTATCCCTCAATTAACTCCAGAACAAAGTCACGTTTTCCAACAAGTTTTACGCAAAAGAGAATCCGGCAGTGGTGCACTCTAAGTTTTTGCTAAACTTATTATTAATGACCATCAGAAAAACCTATAAGATAGCAGTTGCTATGGCTTCTTCTGTTGTAGCCGCGATTTTACAGACCAACGGTCGTACTGCACACTTCGTTTTAAATTTATCACTTAATCTTGCATTTGAAGATTCACTCATCTGAAATTTCAGAAAAAATTGCTCTCAAGGCAGGATGCTTCCACAATGTAAGCTTTTAGTGTGGGATGTGAAAGTACGATGTCTCACAAGATAGCTATAGAAGCGTTAAATCGGACTCTTCATGATTTACGAGATAGGTACAGATATTATAGGTGGAATGGTAGCTTTATTACATATTGGCTGGTGAATTCAAGCTTATGGGGAAAAGTTAAAAAATTCAGTCTGAAAACGAATATGAGAGTGCATCTTCATAATGACGTAGATTCGGAACATTATGCAGAGACGCAATTGAAAATCGGTTATGGATGTTTGGACGCAAATGCTGGAGGCTATATTTTACTTTCAGAGAATTTTGTAATGTAGAAGAAAATGATGTAAATCTTATTGTTCAAATTTACCCGGGCTTGCAACCAAATTTAAATTGGGATCAGTGGTTGCACACGAGATCAATATTGGCCCCTAACAGTGACATTGTCCATAAAATCAACATTGAAAATTTAAACGACGTGCGGGGAGGGGGGAGAGGAGGAGTTGAGGAAATATTTATCAATGAATACAGTCATGGATAAAGAACAAAGTACTTCATATCCCATGGTGCTCTTAAATTCACTCGAGCTTTCGGGTGTACCCTCACATAAACTTCAATTAAAACTAAATGTACCAGTTATGCAAAATTTCGATGCTCCTCGACTTTGTAAAGGAATGAGGCTTTGTATCACAAAACTGATACAGAATATACTTGGTGCCAATATTTGAACATATGTCATGAAAAAGAATAGTGTTATCATACCTCGAATTCCAAGTATGCCCACTGACCTACCATTTCAATTCAAACAAGTTCAATTTCCAGTTTTACTGTTGCTATTAACAAAGCTAACATTTCAGGTAGCACGGGTGCATTTGGAAAAGCAACGTTTTTTCCATGGCCAACTATATGTAGCCTGATCGGTGTGTCCAATGCCCAAATCTTCACTTATTTGCAACTGACTGAAGAACATATAATATGGTATACAGTAGTATCTTAGAATAGTATTCTGTTTTGAGTTCTTTTAAAGAGGAATTATATATTAAACGTAGATACTTTAGATTTTTAAAAGTATTAATACTTTAAGTTATTGAATATTTGCTGTTAATTATTATAATAAATTACATTTTCAGTTTTTTTAAACTAAGCTCAACTTCAGAATTTTAAATTTTATTGGTTCCAGTCAAGCAATAAAAAAATTACCACATTATATTATTTACTTTCTAATGATAATGATTACGACTTTGACAGTTATTTAAAGACTTCAACGCGAGTGGAGCCACGGGTAAAAGCTAGTAAATAAATAAATTTCTAAGAGCAATGGCCATGACCGGGCCACTTAAAAAGGCCCATTGGGTCTCAGGTTGAGTATCGTTGATTTAGACTATCATCTAAAGAATGCCTTTGGGCTCGTGAAATTTCGAATCGTTTCAAAAGAAGGCTTTGCATGTTACGATAGAACAACACTAATATAAAATTTATGAAGACAAAGAAAACATCAAAGTATCTATATATATAAAGGAGAAAAGCGACTCACTCACTGACTGACTGACTGACTAATCACGAAATCTCTGGAACTATTCAACCAACAAACTTGAAATTTGGTAGACATGTTCCTTTGATAGAGTAGATATCAGCTAAGAAAGGATTTTCCGAAATTCGAAACGCAAGGGGCGTTACGGGGGGTTAAGGGCTTTAATAATAACTGTTTCCATGTTTAAAACTACTTGATGTACAATCTTGAAATTGGGTAAGCGGATTCCTTTCAGAGAGTAGAGATCCGCTACAAAATGAGTTTGCTGAAAATCGACCCCCAAGTGGCGTTGCAGGGGCTTAGGGGGCGTTATAGATAATTATTTCCATTTTTAAACTATTTGACGCACTGTCTTTAAATTCGATATATATATATAATAATAGATTCCTTTCATAGAATAATGATCAGTTACAAAATGGGTTTTGTGAAAACAGACTTCTAAGTGGCGTTGCGGGGATTAAGGGGCGTAATAGATAAATATATCCGTTTTAAAACTACTTCACCTACCTGCTTGAAAATTGGTAGGTAAGTTTCTTTCCTGGAGTAAATATCCGCTACAAAAAGGGTTTTGTGAAAATTGACCCCAAGGGGTGTTGCGGAGGGTTTAAAAGGCGTTATAAATTCCTATTTTTAAGTTATTAGACGTACAGTCTTGAAACTTAGTAAGCAGATTCCTCTCATAGGGTAGAGATACACTAAAAATGGGTTTCGTGAAAATTGCCCCCAAGTGGCGTTGAGGGACTTAAGGGGCGTTATAGATAATTATTTCCATTTTTAAAATATTAGACGCACAGTCTTTATATTTGATAAAGAGATTTCTTTCATAGAGTAGAGATCAACTATAAGAAGGTTTTGTGAAAACAGACCTCTAAGTGGCGTTGCAGGGGAATAAGTGGCGTAAGAGATAAATATTTTCGGTTGTAAACTATTTGACCTACCTGCTTGAAAATTGGTAGGAATGTTTCTTTCATGGAGTAAATATCCGCTACAAAACGGGTTTGGAGAAAATTGACCCCAAGGGGTGTTGCGGGGGGTTAAGGGCAGATATAAATAATTATTTCTTTTTTTAAACTATTAGACTCACAGTCTTGAAATTTGGTTAGCAGATTCCTCTCATAGGATAGAAATACACTGCAAAATGTGTTTTGTGAAAATCGACCCCTAGGTGGTGTTGCGGAGGTTAAAGGGGCGTTATTGATAATTTTTTTGCATTTTTAATTAATTGGACGCACAGTCTTCAAATTTTGCTAAGCAGATTCCTTTCATAGAGTGCAATTCCCCTACAAAATGAGTTTTGTGAAAACAGACCCAGAAGTGGCGTTGCGGGGGCTCAAGTGGCGTTATAGACAATTATCCCCATTTTTAAACTGTTAGACGTACAGTCTTGAAATTTGATAAGCAGATTCCTTCGTAAAGTAGAGAACCGCTACAAAATGGGTTTCGCGAATATCAACTACCAAGTTTAATTTCGGGAGATTAAGAGGCGTAATCGATAAATATTTCCATTTTTAAACTACTTGATCATCCTGCTTGAAAATTGGTAGGCATGTTCCTTTCATGAAATAGAGTTCCTCTAACAAAGAGTAAAATGAAAATTGACCCCTAAAGATGTTTGCGAGGGGTCAAGAGGAGTTACAGAAAAAAATTCCTGTTTTTAATTGTTAGACCCATATACTTGAAATTTGTTAAGCATGTTTCTTTTGTTGAATAGGGATCCACTAAGAATAAATTTTAAGCAAATCAAGTTCTGGGGGTTGTAGGGGGTTACTGGGACGTATTGACAAAAAAAATTACTTTTTTCGAGCTACAAGGACTATAATAATGAAATTTGGTTTGCATTTTTCTTTTGTTGAATTGAAATCCGCTAAGAGCGGTAATTTTGGAAAACGGCTCTCAACGGGATTACGGGGATATTGATAGTAAAACTTTTATTTTTTTTCTGTTAGATTTAGACTCTAAATTTGGCTTGCATGTTCAATTTACGGAGTAGAGATCCACCGAAAATTGGTTTTGCGGGAATCCACTTGGTTTTTGAGTTACGAAAGAGCAAACATCATTCTATGCTTCAATTTTAGAGATTTTTAGAAAATACAAATTAGATGAGTTCTGCCCTTTTTTTTATCAACAGGTGACAGTTACAGGTATAAGTATATTTTTGAATTCAATCGAATTCTTAATGCTAGGACTTAGATATCAATAATTTATACATATATATAAGCAGTAAAATTTTTAAAACATCATGAAATACCCAGCGAAGCGGGCGGGTAACAGCTAGTATATATATAATTGCAATATCATCTAGAAGAAATACTGAAAAAGTCTAAGAATATTGTCATAGAACTATAACTGAAAACAAATTATGTTCACTGAGTAAAATAAATTTAATCTTGAGAGTTCCGTTGGCTGTAAACAATTACAGGAAGAAATTTAAAGAATGCTTCTCAAATCGATGAATGGAAGGAGGATCAGTAATGGTTAGGAAAGTTTTAAATCATGATGGATTGTGCAATTTATAGTAAATTTCGGAGCATCGTATGGATTCTGCACAGTATCAATATATGCTATATGATTATCTGTTATCGTTTAAGTCTTCTAGCAGGGGTGTTAACTTAATATTTCAGCAAAAACAATGCTTATTGTCATACATCTAAATCCCCCTCCCTCGAGAGTGGCTTCAAAAGAAAAAAAGTTAATATTTTGCTACGAACAAGTTAGACGGAGCTTGAACCTTTAGGAGAAACCTTTAGAGGTGTAATATGTTTCAAAGTTTATGCTAATAATTAACTGTTATCATCTGCCAAAAATGGTGTGAGAGAGTGTTTATTAAGGCGATATGATACCCTAAAAATCATTAAACTGTCGAAATTTTTTATTGGCTTATTTGATGCTTCAAATCTTTATAAACATGCCTGCGAAATTTCAAAGCTTTACCTGCATTTTTTATCAAGTTATGTAGGAGTATTTGATGCTAGACATAAACTACCACGCCCACATTTCAGATTATCTGCTAGAAAAGAGCCTGATAAAAATGAATTAATTATTTTTCTATCGCGCGTATATGAGACTGACATTGTATATGTAGTAATAAATCATTTCAAGAAGGAACTGTGCAATTCATGCAAAAATTCTAGTTTGTGAATTGTTTATTGGGAAGAACAAGTGGATTTTGTCAAGATTTAAAAGTAGTGCGTGCTTTTTATGATATTTTATAAAGGAAATTAAAACCTCACAACGGATTCTCTCAAAGCACAAATATTATATTTCATTTTGATAACTCAGATAATTAAAAATCTAACTCGCAAGAATAGAAAAACTCTCCCATTTTTATATATTTGTTTTTGGAGATATATCTATCCCATGTGTGTGAAATTTAATACTTTTATTATTAAAATATTTAAGATATATATTTAAACAAATGCACATATGCAGCACTTAGATTTTGATATATTTTACCAATAATTGCTATTTGATTTTGCTTTAATTCGTGTACAATGTTTAACATGCGATGACTTTTAAAATCCTGGAAATAAAAAATAAAGGTATAAAAATCTTTTGTATATGTTGTGTATTAGCTCTGAGCATGGAATTAGCTCTGAAGAGTGTGTCTTTATTTTTTTATAATTATTAAAATAAAGCTTTATGAAATATTGATCCTTCATTCGTTTTCTTCTACATATTAGTTATGGCAGTATACTGTTTAATTGTTCTACATTTGTGCAATTTTTTATGGTAAGCAGTTTTAAATAAGCTAATTAACATTTCATAAAAGTTTCAGACTATTCGATGAATATTATATCATAGTATTCATGAAATGAAAACTTCAAACTCATATTTCTCCATGTTGAATTTTTGTACATATACTGTTATTCAAAACCCTAAGGCTTTTTTGATTATTGAAGTATGGGTTTGAAGATTTGTAAACATGTTCTGAACTGCACGTTTTGTAAAACTGTGCATGGAATCGGTTCTAACCTGTTTAGTACTTTTTCTAAAAAATTTCAAAATCAAAATTGATGTTTTTTGAGAATTTTTGGAAGTTTAACTATTAAAAAATTTAAAAAAAATTAAAAAGCAGCAGCAGAAAAAAATCCCTGCACAGTTTTATGTAGTATATTATAAGGTAATTGGAAAAAAAAATGTGAAAGAAAAGAGACATATTTAAAAAAGCCTTAGAGATTAAAAAAAATGTTTTAAAAAGTTCAAAAAATTTAAAATTTTGCAACAAATTAAAATTTTTTTGTATGGAATTATTATTAAATATTAGCCTTTATGAAATACAATTGAGACCAAATATCCAAAAATATTAAAAATAAAAAAATTGTGAAGATGGTACCATATCGCCTTAAAGTGGTTCTACACAGCAACACGAGGACTATTTCCAACGAATCTCGTAATCTTATGCCTTGGCCAAATGACGAGCTGCACTTTTCTTCTCTAAATTACCACACCATACCAACGGGGGGGGGGGGGACATATTTGAGCCTCGGTATATTTAACATGCCTCAACTTCTCGACTTGGTGGGATTTCAGTAGTATTAGGTTCGAACTCGTGACATTTTAGTCATGAGTTCGAGACCATGCTACCACGGTTACCTAATAAATTGAAAGTAGTTAATATGTACACAATATCATTGAAATTAAACTTAACTACCTGGTCATTTCAATGAAAAACAGAATGTTGGATGTAATCAAGAAAACAAAAAGGAACAATATATATCGTATTAATTTCCATACTTTATTTTGTTTTTTAGACAAACGATATATTATAATTTGTTAACAGTTATATTTATCTCTGATATATATTTTTGTTAACTTAATTATTTATTGTATTATTCAACACTATTGAAATGTAATCTTGTTGTGTAGTACCGTAAAATCCGAGGTATAATGCGCACTTTTAACACAAAAAATAAGAACGAAATTTACGGATGCGCGTTATACGCCGGGTATAAAAAATGAGAGATTTAAAAATTTAAAAAAAAAGATGTGAGCATAGAAAAAAATTAGACTTCTACATAGATCGAAATACTGTTTATTTAAAAGAAATTGCATTCCTTGTGAACTTAACGGGTTGTAGTTCTAGAAGTACACAATTTTTCCTAAAGCTTGGAATAGTAGCTTCAATAAATGACTTCAAAACATAAAAACATTGTGGACATTGCACGGACATTTCAGGTTTCTTGGTAAAAAAGATGGTTATACGCGGCGATATACATAAAATTAAAAATTGCAGCTTGAAACTATGGGTACGCGTTAGACGTAGGATTTGACCGTAATATCAAATCTCACGTGCTTCAAATTATATGATTAAACATCTACTTAGGTATCATAATTTTTGAAATAAAAGTATGTTGTTGTCTGAACTGACCGTGTACATGAAACATTATCTTAAAATTTCAATGGTAATAAGTAATTTTACTTTTATTTTGAGTCTAGAAATTTGTGTTTAAAAACACATTTAACGAAGAGTTATCTTTCGACTTAGTAATTCAATTTTACGGAGGAGCCCGCTTTTTTCAATTAAATTTCTTTTCAGACAATAATTGTTTTCCAAATCAAGTGCACATTTGTTTTAGCTCCAAGTATTTATGTATATAAAAGCAGTTTCAAACAAAGGTGGACAAATGTTGGATTTAATTTTATCAAAAGTACAAACAGTAAAATTTTTTAGAATGATAAAAAAAAGCCTTTTTTTTATTAATCTGAAAAAGAACACAATATATGTTGACAGTGTTTAGAAGCTTTTAGGAATTTTATTCTTTCAGTAATTCTCTCCTCTCTTAAAATCATATCTTATCTAGACATCGTGATTCCAAAAGAAGGGGAAAAAATGACGCCAGCTGTACGTTCTTTTCCCTTTTTATCCAATTAAACTTTCGTGCACTTTTTTTATCGTATTAACACACCCGCACTTGCGTACAGAATCTCATTACTTTTCTCACAGGATACGAAAGTGAAAAAAAAAAAGAACTTTTTAGGAGGAAAAAAGGAGATAAGGAATTTCATTTTTACACAACTACACCGACAGAAAGTATGTTCTGCGGAAGAATTATAGTTGTGCATGCGTGCCTGCTAGCACATTAACACAGCAATAAATGGTTTTACCTCTTTTTTTCTCAGTTTAAACAATAATAAAAAACAGTTTCCGTTGTTTTCAAATGTTGTATGTGTTTGTTTTTATTTAAAAATTTTTTTTAATTGTGGACCAGTGGAAAACTGGATTGAAAAGACTTGGTTATTTTAATGCTTAACCTCAAGGTATTCTCAGTTTAGAACAAAAAAATGGCACATGTTCTCAAAGGACAAAACTCAAAGTAAATTACTATACAGAGCATATATTTGCACACTCTTGATACCTTTTTCAAGAGTTCCTTGCAGAATTATTTAATATAAAATAGGGAGAGACTTTTATTTGGCGTAAAACTTTCTTCATTTCTTAATAACTTCGCTCTTCTGAACAAAAGAAATTAAAAACACCCAGTAAATACGTAATTTACTCCTCTAATATGTAAATGTTAAACAACCATTTACATTGTTACGAATTTTGCGTAAAGAAGGCTTAAAATAGTGTAAATGATTTATGTCTGGATGTGTAATACGTTTGTATCACTCTATGTAGTATTCATTTTATGTTAAAAATGATAATATTCGCAAGCGATGCCGTTCCTTGCATTATAAAGGCAATTCAATGGAAACTTGGCAATAGAGCAAAGTTGGCATTATTTTTGGTGACCATGTTAGCGACCATTTTTGGCAAGTTTGCGACCTTATGGATTATTCTGGAAATTAGTTGAGAAATCTACTTATATCAAGATCTATGACGCAAACGGATCTTTCTCAAAGGATACGTGAGGCCTATAAATAGGGAGACGCTTGCCGAAACTGAGTTCGTTTTGTTTTTACTAGCGATTAGTAGTCTTGCCTTGACCGTAGAAGAGTCAACCAACGGTTAGTGATTACTCCGACTGTTGAGTAAAACGAGCGGTGCTTGAGAATTATCTTTAGGATACGTGTATTTTAGACACTTATAGTTGTGTTTTGATGGCTGTTGAAGGTGTGAAGACCTTCTGAGAGTTATTCTGCAAATTTCCCTGTGTATACTGTATTTCAAGGATTGTTTTTCGACAATAAATTTCCATCGCTCTTGAAGAACTGTTTTTGTTCTTTGCGACTGACTTGCATAAAATCCTCGAACCCCGATCAACGTAACGATATATTTATTACATTTACATATTAAGAAATAAACGTTTTACCTGAGAGATACATTTTATACCTAAGAAATAGATTGGAACTCGTAGAAATGATTACATAATAAAATATACTGCTTTTTTACAATACAGTGAAATTAGCACAAAATATTACTATTTAGAAGAGTTTTCTATCTGATAAAAATATTGCAAATATATATATATATATATATTCCATTAAAACTATAATATTTCATTTTCTTTTACATTTCACAATTACGCATTTTTGCCATGAACTAAATTCCTGACGGTCACATGATAAACTCAATCTTGTGTACTTCCCTTACATGTATTATTATTGTTGACAAAGATATAATTTTAAAATAAAGTTTTTCAATAAGTAAAAGTTGGCAGCAGCAAAGTGCACGAACAAATTGATTGGAAATATGTTATCGCATTTATCATGTGAGTATGATGTCCCATGAATTTATGAACTGATTAATTAGAAACACGTGTTCACAGTTATCATGCGATTATGACGTCATGTGACAGAGGTGGGGAACCTTTTTTACCATTAGAGGTCACACGTAAATTCAGTAGTTATAAAGGAGGCCGCACACATAGGATTCGATATGCCGATAACGATAATACCGACTTTTATGAAATAGATTTAACAATTTTGTGTATTTTAATGAAATGTTTTAAAAAATTAAATCGTTATTTGTTTATTATTTGACATAGAAAGTTACAATGTAGAATATTTTGTATTCACATAAATGTAAAAACTTGTATAACATTAATCAATGTGATTTTATTATTTTTTTATAAAATTATTAAATTTATAGATACCGTTGTAACTTTTGTTTATGTAAGCATATATATATATTTGGATCAAGCTTCATAACGCGAAGCCTTAATTGATCTCTGAATGTGCATGTCTGGTAGTGTAACCATGTTTCATTAGATGGCGTTTTAACGTTTGATATGTTTTTTCCTAATGGGGCTGCGCGCACACACACACACATTGGTATTTTAAACCTTTGCAGACCTAGTACATTCCCCAGGAGCTGGTATCACTTTTTAGCGAGGCACCATATAGACGATACCAATTACCGCAAGTAATTTTGACACCCAGTTTCCTCTCCAGAAGGAGGCACCTAAGATCTTGACGATGCGAACCTGTACTAGGATTTTTTAACCTAGCCGAGAGCATCCAAGCCAAACAGACACTCTAGGGATCTTT